>JANAVB010027400.1:4581251-4711251 GCA_029216955.1 Iris pallida | reverse complement strand
GTCCCTTCTAGTCAAGAATTGGAGCCTCACAATCACTAGCCAATATGCTTTTCTCTCATGCCTTTCTTCGTTCATGGTTCGATATTCTAGTGTCCTAGGCGTAGAGGAACCACACCAATCCATCCCGAACTTGGTGGTTAAACTCTATTGTGGTGACGATACTGTAGGGGAGGTCCTGGAGAAAAATAGCTCGACGCCAAAATGATAAAAAGCTTAGCATCTCTTATTTGACTTTTTAAATATGAAAAAGATCAAAATAAAAAATGCAAAGGTCGTCTTATTTAAAACCCCAATTATGACATCTCCTCTCTCCCACTTCACACCTGGGAATGCACTGTTCTTTTAGAGAGAAATGCGCTTTCCCATCTTCCTTCTTAACCCGAAACGAAATGGCTGAGGAGAGGTTCCTCTTTGACGGGGTACTCCTGGGAACAGATCCAATGGAGGCGGGTGGGGCATATAGCTCAGAGGATTAGAGAACATGGCTACGAACCACGGTGTCGGGGGTTTGAATCCCTCCTCGCCCACAATCAGCCCAAAAGGGAAGGACCTTTACCTCTGGGGGTAAGAAAATCATAATCAGGATAGCGGACGCAAAGATACTTGGGTATTATGGTCTTTTGTCGAAATGGCCTTACTTTTGCTTTTTATCTATCGTGAAAATGCGAATCATTACATATAGTAACCAGGTTGGAATCAGCATATTTGTGTTTTACTCCTCGTAACTCTTCCTCAGCCAGGCTTGGGCAGAATAGTAGAGCAAGTACAAGTATTATTAGCATAGCAAAAATGCATTCCTCGTCATTAATAAGAATCAATCAAATCTCCCCAAGTAGGATTCGAACCTACGACCAATCAGTTAACAGCCGACCGCTCTATCACTGAGCTACTGAGGAACAACGGGAGATTCGACCTCATAGAGTTCAACTTCCATTCTCAACCCATGAACAATATGAGTCCGAAGCTGTAGTGCCCCGTCCCGCTCAGTCAATCAGAGGAATCGAAATGCCGATGGCGTTCGGCCTTAGCCTTGCAACGGCTGCTGGAAGACATCGCTCGGTCGAGGCGACCGCTCGCTCAGGTAGGGTAGTTTCGGTGAACTTGCCTCATCTTTGCCTTCACATAATAATACGCATGTTTTCAACTTGCACAAGTAGGCTTGATAATAAAAGAGACGAATCCACATAGCTAAAGGAAATAATCCCGACGGGTCGAATTGAGTTAGAATATAGAAAGGTCCAACGGCCGTCTTAGAGTTGGTGCACGTCGTGCTTTGAAATTGACACTCGATCCTTCGTCCCATGGCTTGGGAGAAGGAAAGTTGGTCTTCGGTGCAAAAGCTAAGAGTTAGCCTAAGTCATAGGCATCGCCCGCATGAATGCTTCATAAAGCATGCACGGTCCCGTCGTCCAAGGCTTGGCATAGCCTTGGCTTGCCATGAGTTAAGTTGCGTTAAGCGGCTTGTGACCTAAGTCTAGGCACCGAGTGACTTGGTCGTTCAAGTTGGATGCGTGCACGGCACGATCCGTTAAGGCAAAGCTTGACGCAGCCTTTGCTCGTTAAGTTGTTGCGAAGTTAAGTTAGGCAAAGTTATGCCGGTCGACCTAAGACATTACAAGCACTGTCCCGCACCTTCGCGGCTTGTCAAGTTATGTAGTCCCACGATCTCAAGGCCCGTCGACTTGGGCAGGAGTGTCACGCAGAGCACGATTGGCTTAAGGCACGATGCACGGGCTTAGTGTTTAAGGCAAGGATCACAATTGATTCAAAGTGAGTTTGAGAAAGGACTATCAAATAGGCATTCATGAGTTAAACCAAATGATAGGGTAACAAGGAAGGAAATGCTCGCGACCGTGGGTCGTCGAGGGGTCTCAAGGAAAGGAATGCTCGCGACCGTGGGTCGTCGAGGGGTAGCCAAGGATAGAAGTCTTGGTTTTGGTAGAGGAATGACTGTGTGAGACGTCAGTTTGTGTTGAGTCTTGTATGGTCATTTGACAACTTATCGACAAGGGCGATGAACCCTCGAACGGTAACCCTGGGCCATGGGGCCGACTCGGCCTAGGAGGGAACAGGGTATAGTCGTGCGTAAGATTTTGGCACAGGTTAAGCAGGGACTTGCGACGGGGCTAGCTACTTGCGTCGAAAGGATCCCGATTAACAAAACTATACGTCAAGGTATAGCTTGTGATGCTAGTGGCCAAGTTCATATAGATGTTGGCAAATAGCGGCTATCCGCATGGCCTTTGGATTGAGTTGAGTTGAAGGTGTGTACAGTTAGAACACAAAGTTTAGGCCTAAGATTAGGTTTCAACATAGGTGTCGTGCTTCGGCACGCGATGTGGCATCAAGTCTTGAGTTGTCGGCATATAAGTTACTTAAGTTGGTTGAGTTGTTTGAGTTTAAGTCGGGAAACCGCCGCAAGGGAAAGTTGTATGAGTGACACTAACATTCATAAGTCTTGATTGGGTCAGTTGGTGGTCAAAGTAGCAAGGGCCACTAGGCGGCAAGGGCCGCGAGGCACCGATATGGTTAAGTCTTACTGAATTGCGAGGCACGGCCTCAGCAAGGGTTTGTAGCACGGTCACACGGAAAATGGAGCTTAATCGCGTAGTTGCGTCTCTGATTTTAAGCCGTAAGACAAACACGACTCGATAGGTTAACGTTGTTGGCACGAGAAGGGTCTTGAGACAAGGTATGAGTTAACGTTGTCGTTACGAGCACGAGATGGTCTAGAGACACGGAATAGGCCAAGGCGTCGGTCCTAAAACTGATCCTAAGGCAAGACTAGAAAGACAATTGATAAAAAGGGACTATGTTGCACAAAGTAAAATAATGTGTCGGGTTTGTATGGGTGGGCGAGGAGCTCATTCCACCAGTACAGTTGAGTACTGACACCCACATAGTTTATATGTACAGGCACAGGTAGAAGCTCGTGGTACGGAGCTCGCTTGGATACGTCGAGGCACGGAGCTCGCTTGGATGCGTCGAGGCACGGAGTTCCTTGGCGATTGGAAGCGTGCGGCCGCATGGAGTAAAGACTTATACATGACATAATGTATGGACATCGCCTTCCAAAGCTTCCGCTGGAGTCAAGACTGGTATTGAGAGATGAGAGAGAGCTGAGTGACTTGTAATATGAGATGAGTGAGCTTGAGTGAGCTTGAGAGACTTGTAATATTGGCCTTGCGCCCTAATGTAATCTTTGCTTCAATATCAATAAAAGAGTGTTTTGCAATGACTTGTGTTTTGTTCTAAATTCTGCTGCTATTATTCAATGTCTCTGCTCGGGACTTCTGTGCGACGATCCCATCGCAGCCGCTGAAATCGGCCATTATGGAACCCGCCTTACACGAGCACAATCTAGGCTCGTGCGGTATCACGCCTTAGCGAGGACGATCGCTCCTACGGGAGCGGGGCGTGACATAATGGTATCAGAGCACGGCTTTACGTCCTTGGACTACCGATTGAATTCTTTAACTCGTTGTTTCTGAAAACTCTGTTGCTTCCGCAAAGTTGATATCGTTGGTGCGCTCTCTCAAATGTTCCACGGGATGTCCATACAATAAGTCTATCTATTTTGCAAAACGTAGGAGAACAGTTTTTGAAAAGAAACAAAAAGATGATTTGCGTAAGCACGGTTGGCTAAGTCGGGCTGGGCATATACACCAAAAGTTGTGTCGACCTTAGAAAAGTCGAGTGCGGGAATTGAATTGTGTCGGACGAGAATGAGTTGAACTCGATTGAGTAAAGTGAGATGACTATCGATAGAGGTGCTATCGAGCGACAATAACGTCGATGCGATATAAGGTGAGCGTGCTTGAAATTTAAGGAATCATTCGGACGAAAATTCGAGGAAGTAGATGGTAAATCGAATGATAGTTTTGAGGATTTGTTGAATGACTTCATTCCTGAGTGGTGTATGCGATAGTCTCAGGAATGTCGATCGATCGATTGAGGATTCGGGGTGTCGGTGAGTCTATCAGAAAGCGTCGCACATATACAAAGCCTTAGATCGAGTGCAATTGAATGAGTCGTTGCCTGGAAGATTGATAAGTGGATTCGAACAACTTAGAAATTGACGCGCACGAAACGTGCACGGGATTGCGGATTATGCGAAGTATGAAACGCACGAATGATTGAGTAGGTGAAATTGAATTGAAGAAAAGTTAGGATGTACGAATGGATGACTTGATCGAGGAAATTGAAACGGATCGTATACAAAAAGTTAGCACGACGAGAAGATAGCGTGCATGAAAAGTTTGATTCGAATGTTTGAAAATGAATTTAAGGATTGGATTGAATGTTGCTCGATGATTGAGTTAATAAAGGGACGATGCGATTGAGGAAATACATTGGCCGATGACTTAAGATAGACGAATGAACAATACGTGAAATTGGTTCGAGAAAATTGATGTCGTGAATGGTTCGAGGGATAATGATCGAACTTGAATTTGAATGTCGAGGAGATTATCCCGTCGGACGATAGCATCATTCGCACGACTCAGAACTTGTTGCAAAGGAAGATCGTCAGGTTACGCATGTCATCGATGGAATTGAGGCGTATCAATGATCGATATGCGATAACTCGAGGGTATTCTGACTCGGTGAATGACGATCGTGCAAGTGTTATTGTTCGATTGGATGCGATACTTAGGATTTTGATCGAGATGAATGTTGGATGAAAATGATCATGTCTTGATGGTTACGTTGATAGCCACAACGTCGACGATCTTGTCTTGCGCGAGCGCAACTCTAGCCTCGCACATGCGTTGCGTCGGATTTGAGGCAATCGTTCCACGTGAGCGCTGACATGGTGATTCATGTCGCGGGAATGATCGAACTCGGAAAATCAGGACGCGACAACTTTGATTGTCTCGACTTGTCGGTTTGATGCGAAGGAAAATTCGAGGATGCTTAGACTTGCGATTGATGAATGAAATAAACTTGAGGATTAAGTAGGTCCAATCCACGTATCGAGAATGAATTAGTCTAGACGCAAAATAAGAGTTACGTCCAGATGAGGATGACTATCCCGCGGGAGCGTGCATGGTAATTCATGCCCACCGTGGATAATCTGAATCGCGTGAGATCGGGGCACAACATATTGTTAAGCTAGACGACCTCATTATCGAATACGTGAATTGGGATGAATGACTTAGGGAATATGAAATGTGAATTATGGTTTAGCGATGGATTGTGTCGTAGTGTGCTTGACTTGGAAGGATTGATAGGCGTATTATGTCGAACGTGTTCGAAGAGATAGACTATACGAAATAGCTTGTTGAACGAGGGAGATTGATATGTTAAGGAATTGGTTGAAACGTAAGTTGTCATAGGATGGCTTTGCTGAATAACTCGGACCCCGTGTGACGAAATGTTGGGATATGTGTAGGCAATCTATGTTCGAAGTTTAGAAATCGGAGTGATGCGAGCTTGGGTAGGAAACCATGTACTATCAATTTGGTTTGACCTTAGGATGGGGTCAGTGTTGATATCGTTGTTTGGAAACTATGATTCCAATACTGACGGAAAGACATAGCCTAGGAGTTAGGCAGACGTTCCGGTACGGAGCGATAGGAATGGTGAAGGCACCACTCATGAGGCTCGGTTGACATACATGTATATCAAGAACGCTTGAATGCGTGCACGATCCGACTCGAGTGGTGATGGCGGGATTCGCTATCATGAGGCTTGGTTGAAATATATATATTTTGGGGACGCCTAAGATATGTGCACGATCCATACTAAGTGATACGTTGAATTCAAGTAAGATTTGAGGAACGAGGAAGTATCAAGGATTTTGAGATCGTAAGTTTTGAAGAAATGATTGAGGGTAGCACGAGCGTGGCTCGGATTTGAGTAAGGCATAGGAGAATTGTGTGCGAGAGTTCTTGAATGTTGAGTAAAGTGATAAGTCGATAAGTGTACTCAGTTAGTTTCGAGGATAAAACTTTTTCTGAGTGGTGTAGATGTAGTGCCCCGTCCCGCTCAATCAATCGGAGGAATCGAAATGCCGACGGCGTTCGGCCTTAGCCTTGCAACGGCTGCTGGAAGACATCGCTCGGTCGAGGCGACCGCTTTCTCAGGTGGAGTAGTTTCGGTGAACTTGCCTTATCTTTGCCTTCACATAATAATACGCATGTTTTCAACTTGCACAAGTAGGCTTGATAATAAAAGAGACGAATCCACATAGCTAAAGGGAATAATCTCGACGGGTCAAATTGAGTTAGAATATAGAAAGGTCCAACGGTCGTCTTAGAGTTGGTGCACGTCGTGCTTTGAAATTGACACTCGGTCCTTCGTCCCATGGCTTGGGAGAAGGAAAGTTGGTCTTCGGTGCAAAAGCTAAGAGTTAGCCTAAGTCATAGGCGTCGCCCGCATGAATGCTTCATAAAGCATGCACGGTCCCGTCGTCCAAGGCTTGGCATAGCCTTGGCTTGCCATGAGTTAAGTTGCGTTAAGCGGCTTGTGACCTAAGTCTAGGCACCGAGTGACTTGGTCGTTCAAGTTGGATGCGTGCACGGCACGATCCGTTAAGGCAAAGCTTGACGCAGCCTTTGCTCGTTAAGTTGTTGCGAAGTTAAGTTAGGCAAAGTTATGTCGGTCGACCTAAGACATTACAAGCACTGTCCCGCACCTTCGCGGCTTGTCAAGTTATGTAGTCCCACGATCTCAAGGCCCGTCGACTTGGACAAGAGTGTCACGCAGAGCACGATTTGCTTAAGGCACGATGCACGGGCTTACTGTTTAAGGTAAGGATCACAATTAATTCAAAGTGAGTTTGAGAAAGGACTATCAAATAGGCATTCATGAGTTTAACCAAATGATAGGGTAACAAGGAAGGAAATGCTCACGACCGTGGGTCGTCGAGGGGTCTCAAAAAAAGGAATGCTCGCGACCGTGGGTCGTCGAGGGGTAGCCAAGGATAGAAGTCTTGGTTTTGGTAGAGAAATAACTGTGGGAGACGTCAGTTTGTGTCGAGTCTTGCATGGTCATTTGACAACTTGTCGACAAGGGCGATGAACCCTCGAGCGGTAACCCTGGGCAATGGGGCCGACTCGGCCTAGGAGGAAACAGGGTATAGTCGTGCGTAAGATTTTGGCACAGGTTAAGCGGGGACTTGCGACGGGGCTAGCTACTTGCGTCGAATGGATCCCGATTAACAAAACTATACGTCAAGGTATAGCTTGTGATGCTAGTGGCCAAGTTCATATAAATGCCGGCAAATAACGGCTATCCGCATGTATGCCTTTGGATTGAGTTGAGTTGAAGGTGTGTACAGTTAGAACACAAAGTTTGGGCCTAAGATTGGATTTCAACATAGGCGTCGTGCTTCGGCACAAGATGTGGCGTCAAGTCTTGAGTTGTCGGCATATAAGTTGGTTGAGTTTAAGTCGAGAAACCGCCGTAAGGCAAAGTTGGTTGAGTGACACTAACATTCACAAGTCTTGATTGGGTCAGTTGGTGGTCAAAGTAGCAAGGGCCGCTAGGCGGCAAGGGCCAAGATGCGGCAATATAGTTAAGTCTTACTGAATTACGAGGCACGGCCTCAGTAAGGGTTTGTAGCACGGTCACACAGAAAATGGAGCTTAATCGCGTAGTTGCGTCTTTGATTTTAAGCCGTAAGGCAAACACGACTCGATAGGTTAACGTTGTTGGCACGAGAAGGGTCTTAAGACAAGGTATGAGTTAACGTTGTCTTTGCGAGCACGAGATGGTCTAGAGACACGGAATAGGCCAAGGCGTCGGTCCTAAAACTGATCCTAAGGTAAGACTAGAAAGACAATTGATAAAAAGGGACTATGTTGCACAAAGTAAAATAACGTGTCGGGTTTGTATGGGTGGGCGAGGAGCTTATTCCACCAGTACAGTTGATTACTGACACCCACATAGCTTACATGTGCAGGCACAGATAGAAGCTCGTGGCGCGGAGCTCGCTTGGATGCGTCGAGGCACGGAGTTCCTTGGCGATTCGAAGCGTGCGGCCGCATGGAGTAAAGACTTATAGAGGACATAATGTATGGACATCGCCTTCCGAAGCTTCCGCTGGAGTCAAGACTGGTATTGAGAGATGAGAGAGAGCTGAGTGACTTGTAATGTGAGATGTGTGAGCTTGAGTGAGCTTGAGAGACTTGTAATATTGGCTTTGCGTCCTAATGTAATCTTTGCTTCAATATCAATAAAAGAGTGTTTTGCAATGACTTGTATTTTGTTCTAAATTCTGCTGCTATTATTCAATGTCTCTGGTCGGGACTTCTGTGCGACGATCTCATCGCAGCCGCTGAAATCGGCCGTTATGGAACCCGCCTTGCACGAGCGCAATCTAGGCTCGTGCGGCATCACGCCTTAGCGAGGACGATCGCTCCTACGGGAGCGGGGCATGACAGAAGCTTCCTTCATAACTCTCGGAACTTCTTCGTAGTGGCTTCGTTCCATGCCTCATTTCATAGGGAACCTCAAAGTGGCTCTATTTTATTATATTCCATCTCTATCCCAATTTCATTCATTTTATATCCCTTTGGTGCCATTGACATAAGAGATGTCATTTATAATCTATCTGTTTCTATCTTTCTATATATGGAAAGTTAAGAAATCATCATATAATAATCGAAAAATTAAAATAGAAAAGACATGGGGGACATTTGTGATGATTTTGAAATCTTTTCTACTAGGTAATCTACTATCCTTATGCATGAAGATAATAAATTAGGTCATTGTGGTCGGACTCTACTATGGATTTATGACCACTTCTCCATAGGGCCCTCTTATCTCTTCTCCGAGCTCGGGTTATGGAAGAAGGAACCGAGAAGGAGGTATCATCAACAAATGGTTTTATTACGGGGTAGCTCATGATGTTCATATCGATCTATTATGTGCGGCTCTGCATCTAGCATTGGGTAGACCTCATACAATAACTGTTCTAGTTCTACCGTATCTTTTGTTTCATTTCTTCTGGAACAATCACTAAAACTTTTTTTTATTATGGATCTACTACCAGAAATTTAATGCGCAATCTCAGCATTCAATGTGTATTCCACAATAATCTCATTTTTCAATTATTCAACCATTTCATTTTACCAAGTTCAACCTTAGCCAGATTAGTCAACATTTATATGTTTCGATGCAACAACAAGATGTTATTTGTAACAAGTAGTTTTGTTTGTTGGTTAATTGGTCACATTTTATTCATGAAATGGGTTGGATTGGTATTATTCTGGATATGGCAAAATTATTCTAATAAGTACCTTGTGTCAGAATTGAGAAATTCTATGGCTCGAATTTTAGTATTCTCTTATTTATCACTTGTGTCTACTATTTAGTCAGAATGCCGTCGCCTATTTTCACTAAGAAACTGAAAGAAAAGGAAGAAAGGGGAGAAAGAAAGGAAGAAAGCGATGTAGAAACAACTTACGAAACGAAAAAGACTAAAAAAGATAGCCCACTTTACGAAGATTCTTATCTTGATGGGTATCAAGATAATTGGGAATTGGAAAAACTTAAAGAAAAAAAAAGGAAATTTTTTTTAAAGAAAATGGAAGATTAATAAAAAGATTGATACAGAAGATAAATACAAGAATAAATAAGATGAGATTCGCCTACCTCCCATATATTTGATCCCTTATAAAGCTTGCAAGGCCAACTCCATTTATAATTCCATCAATTATATGTCTATCAAAAAACTGAATTAGTTTGGCTAATCTTCTTATACCCACAGTGAAAATCTTCATATAAAAAATATCTATGTAACCACGATTATATGACCAATTATATATCAAATTTTGGATTCGGTCCAAGAAAATTCTCTTCGGACTCGCCTTTAAAAATGAATTGATTAAGTCCAAATTCTGGAAAGACAAATAAACGGATCCATATAAAATAGATGAAATGAATAGTCCCAAAATTGCTATACTTACCGAAAAAACTGCATTTGTCAAAAAATCATACCAATCCGCAGAATCATTTGAATTTGGGTGGAAATTTTTTGTGGATGGAGTTAACCATTTCGATAATATATCAAAATGTAGTTCTCCTTGATCAAAATGAATTCCGAATAAAGTAAACAGTACCAATACAAGCAGAGAAAATAGCATAGTATTGTCCGATTCATAAGGATAGGTATAAGTGTATTTATTTCTAAAGTACTAAAATCTCGTATATTATTTCTTACATTTTCATTAATTGGATATGTATCCTTTGAAAAAAAGAGACCCTATTATTCATTGTTGATAAAAGAAAATTTTTATTGACTACCATAGGTACTTCTTTTCCCCACGGGGATATTGAATAAAGGAAACTATTTTTAGTACTACTGTAATCTTGAAACTGAACGCGCAAACATCCATCAAAGGTTAATAAATACATTCGAAACATATAAAATGCAGTTAATTCCACTGTGAAGGAAGCTATTAGTGCGAAAATTGGTGAATATAACCAACTATCCTTAAGAATTTCATCTTTGGACCAAAAATAAGCAAGAGGTGTTACGCCGCAACGACATAGCTTGCAAGGCCGAGGCTTTACCCCTATTCGGATACCTCATCGTGGTGTCGTACCACTGTAACATAGGGATATCCTCCCCTTTGTAGTGTTGTCTACCCCTTTTTAATTTCATCATACAGTATTAGGCTACCTGCCTATTTGCGGTGCTACACCGCTGTGCATTGGCTAGCAAAGCCAAGGTATTACCCCTACCTGGGAACCTTATGGTGGAGTCACCCCACTATAGCATGGAGTTTCACTCCTTGTAGTGTACCCGAGAACTCATTAAGGCGTTTAAGCCATCCTCATCACAAGATTCATTTTTCGCATAAAATATATAGTAGACAACAGTGGTTGTAGGTCCGTAACCTTTCCATGCCACAGAGGACATGTACCAACTGCTCATGATATTTTTCCAGTTAGTGGTCCTCTCTTGAACCAAAAGCTAGATGCCTAGTAGATTTTTTTTGTGAACTAATAGCATAAAATTTTATGGTAGTATTGCAATAACATAATATCAAAATGCCTTCAAGTCCATTTTACTTGCTGTGTGATTGACCAGCTGGCGCTTGAGGCCCTTGGTGAACGGATACGCCAGGTTTTTCAGACTCCGAACATCAATCACTGCAATAACATCTCTTTTGATGAGATCGTGTACTGTTCTGTGCTTTAACCTCACAGTCCTCTTTTTTTCGTTGAAGAGGTCATTTGATGCCACTGCCGCAGTCGCTTGGTTGCCATAGTATATCGGTATTGCTGGTATTTGTGCCCCAACCACTGGAAGATCATACATGAGCTTCCGAAGCCATTCTGCTTCCTTCGCTGCGATATCAAGTGCAAAGAACTCAGATTCCATGGAGAAACGAAAGAGAGCATAATCTGCTTCTTCGACTTCCACGATACAGCAGCTCCATCCATTGTGAAAATAAATCCACCTGTGGACCTCTCACTCTTCAATTCTGAGCACCAGCTGGCATCACTGAAACCTTTACTACTGTCGGATCTCCGCTGTAGTGCAGTCCATTTCTTGATCTCTATCTTCAATTTTTGGAAATTTATGAAATTCTTCTGCCAAGCCCCGATTAATGAACCTACAAAATCCCTCAAATTGTATCTGACTAAACCCAGGTATCGTGGACATTCCCTCATTTCGATTACGGAGCATCTTAATCTTAAGTTTCCTCTTTATTGAAAAAAAAACCATTATTGGTTCACTATTCATCGAACCGTACGGATACGGATCGATCTCGTAATGATGGATGAGTCTTCTTGAGATATCTCATTACCCGTTTCATAGCTTTCCAGTACTCAATGCCTGGGTTGCTCATGAAACAACTAAGCATTCCCACGGTGAAAGCTATGTTAGGCCTTGTGGCAGTAGTAGCATACATCAAACTCTCGATTACGCTTGCATACTCCAACTGCCTGACGCTTTCTCTCGAATTATGCTTCAGCTTCAGATCACACATATAAGGCATATTAATCCCTGGAAGATCCTGATACCAGTAGCGTGCGATCATCTTTTCAATATAATGAGATTGTGACAACGCCAGTCCAGAGTCTGTCCGGATGATCTTGATCCCTAAGATCACATCAGCTTCCCCCAAGTCCTTCATACTGAACTTAGTCGAAATAAAATTCTTTGTCTCCTTGACATAGTCCATATCCGTACCTAGGATCAGTATGTCATCCACGTACAGACAAAACGATTACATCTCTTCCATCAGCAAACTTTGTGTAAACATACTTGTCCGTCTCGCTGACTCTGTAGCCATTTGACCTTATAACCTTGTCAAACTTTTCATGCCACATCTTGGAAGCCGGTTTAAGACCATACAAGGATTGCCGTATGCTTGGCTGCAAAATTTTTAAATTCCTACACCCAAAAAATACATCCAAAATCAGACTCTATATCTCCGCCATGCCAGCTAATATAGCTGTAGAAGACTCTAGATTCCATTACTGAGGCGACCTAGCCCATAAGATTTATCTTGGTAGAAAATCAAATTAACAATGAACACCAAGAATCAAATTCAACAACGAACAAGAAAGGTAGATAGTAACTATTGGAATCGAATTTTGAGATAGTTTATAATGAGATTCTCAAGGGTCATCCCAGGAATCTCTCAAGAATTCTAACTGTGATTGAGTATCCTCTCATGCTAAAGCCTATTCTTTATCTCTTATCGCAGGCGCGTAGCAGTACAACTAATCGTCGTACTACCACGACTTCGCACTAATGCGAATCTCGACCTGCATGAGCCACCACTAAAAATGTGTCACGATCCGCACCCGTTTAGGGGCATGAGTAGGTGGGTACGTCCAGCCTACGCCGCAGTATCGACAGTAGAATGCTGTTCTAGGTCACAATCACAACTAAACATAATATGCTCTCCAAACGGAGGACAATCTCAAAAGGATACAACTCAATCACAAAACTAGAGGTAGATAATCAGCACGATAAGATAGAATGAAATCCACAAGAGAGGTACAACCAGAAATGAAACCAGTCTTAAGTGTTATCAATACTACTACACGTAGAACCCTAGAGGGGGGGTAAATAGGGTAATTAAAAATTAACTACAACAATTAATGCAATAAAGACAATTGAAAGTAAAGAGTAGAAAGATCAAACGCAAGGATGTTTCCTGGTATCCTCTTTTGAGGCAGTCCAGTCCCGGAACTCTCTCCGGCTTTAATCCACTATTTAACAAAATAGTACACACGAGTTTGGATCCGAAGAACTCGCCAACTTCAACACGAGTTTGGATCCGAAGACTCGCCAACTTCTACACACGAGTTTTCTTACGAAGGCTCGCCAACTTCAAACAAAAGAGAATGAGAACTTGTTGATCTTCTAAACACGTGAAGATCAAAATGTACAACTCTTTAATACTCTAGCACTTTGGGAGAGGATGACAATAAAAAGCTTGGAAGAGTATTAATGGTGGAGCTCTTGGTTGTTGGAAAATTTATGGTAAGAGTTGGTGAGAAAGCTCAAGAGAGAGAGAGAGAGAGCTTTCTTTTATAGGAGAACCAAGAGTTGGTGGCATTTAATGCTCTGAATACAGACAGACCAGCATGCCATCGGTATGCAGCGGCATACCGTCGGTATACCGGCCAAATAGTAACGGTCATATTAATGACCGTTTGAGAGCATTAAATGCTGCCATTAATGCTAGTCAGGGCAATTCAAAAACCAAATATTTGAAACTCGGTATACCGCCGGTATGTCGGAGCGTGCCGCCGGTATGCCGATAATTTGTCACAGCAAGTTTTAGGTTGCTAAAAACGGTATACCGCCGGTATGCCGGAGCATGCCGTCGGTATGCCGACAATTTGTCACAGCAACTTTTGGGTCGCTAAAAACGGTATACCGCCGGTATGCCGACAATTTGTCACAGCAACTTTCTGGACACAAAAATTGGTATACCGCCGGTATGCCAGAACATACCGCCGGTATGCCGACAATTCGTCACAGCAACTTTCTGAGCTCTAAAAACGGTATACCGCCGGTATGCCGGAGCATGCCGCCGGTATGCCGCTCTGTAGGTATTTGATTTTTGACTTGTTCTTTTTACTTGTCATCCGTCCTTAGGTGTTTACAAATATACCTAGACTTGTACAAACACAGAGACTCTAAGCAGGAAGACGCCGTCTTATGCCGGAAATGCCGATAACTGCTTCAGTCTTCAAAGTGAAAGAGATTGCGCTAGAACGGAAGAACTCCATGTAGTAGATCTTCTGAGAATATTTGAATCTGAAGAACAGAAGACTGAACTACGAAGATGCTGTTAATAATCAAAATAAAATGTGCCAACAAACTCTCACATTTTGATAATTGACAAAATAGAGAGATAGCATCTTCAGGGAGTTGCTCCCCCGTAGGTAGACAGCTCCCCCTCAATACGATTTCTCCCCCTTTGTCACTTAGTCAAAGATGGGGATAACAATAGAAAACGTGCATAATGATAATGACAAGAGCATATAAAGAAAAGCATGTATTAATAGATTTGAAGTGAAAAGAGAATACATGCCCGACACACACATAACATGAGGCAAATAGAAAGACTCTCCTCAACGAGAGCCGGATACTAGAGATAACCACAGATAAAGTCCCCGAAGGACTGCAAATGACTGGTACCAACCACACACCGGTCCCCGAAGGACCACAAAAGACAACATAAAAACAAACACATAAAACTAAAATACGCATAAAACGAGACCATCATCCAAAAGCGAAGCCGTCCCTACTCATCGGTCGGATCGTCTCCATCACCCTGAGCCTGCTGGAAGGTGCCAAAAGGATCAATGCCGTCAGGGTACATAAACCCATAGGCATTGGGATCAGAGAAACGTGGTGCCCGGTACATAGGATCCTGAAGATTAAGATCCAAAAAAGCATCCCGGTCCTGAAGAGTGCGCTGAATAAAGTACCCCTGATCGTGGAAACGGGACTTGATCAGGGCGCCAAGGCCACGAGTGTTGGCCCGCATCTGCTCCTCTACTTGGGCCATCCGCATATCAAAGTGCTGCTGAGTCAGCGGCATATAACGGCCCGAAGCGGAAGGAGTAGGTGTGGGAGCAGCAGAAGAGGATGCCGGTGGCTCTTGGGAAGACGAGGCACGAGAAGTAGAGGCGCCACCAAGGGAACAAAAGACAGCAAGATAGGAGGGGACGCCATCCGATGAGCAAAGAGATAGGTCAACTTGCCAGGCTTCCAGAAGCAGAGTGATAAATGAGCCGTAGTATAGGTTCGGCTTTTCCGCGGGCATGACACGCCAGAAGAGCAGAAGGAGAGTCTTCGGGAAGGAGAAGGGCTTCCGGGCATAGAGATAATACATACAGATGAGGGCATCGCCGGTAATGGCATCGTAGTTCCCGCCCTTAGGAAATAGTATATGGCACACTATCCTATGGAGCTCGTAGTAAAACGGCTCCAGCTGTGCAGAGAGGGCCGGGATGGCAGGAGGGTTGGGTCCCTTGCAGATGATACGGCAGAACTAGTCGAAGGGTGATGCCGCCGAGGAATGAAGAGCAGCCAAGGATGGCAAGGCTTCCCCTTTATCTGGGATGCCGAGGATGTGCCCAATGTCCCGAGAAGTGAGACGAAAGTGACGGTCATTGACCATAGATTGAATGGCGTAGTTATCGTCGTCCCCGACCAAGTTACAATAGAATAGTCGGACAGCGGCAGGGTAGACGGGTATTTGGCGCCGAAGTAGAGAGGAGAGTCCGGCCTCGTCAAACAAGGAGACGTGACCGGGGAAACGTTTCCAGTTTATCGCCCGTCCCTTGAAGACATTGTGATGAACGAAGTGCTGAAACCATAGCTCGGCCGCCAAGGAGTTGGAAAAGATCCGTTGGTCGTACCCGTGAGGTTGGGCCACCGGGATGAAGGGGTTGAACAAGGAGGAGGAGGAGGAACGGGGATGCTTAGGGTTTGCCATGAGGAGAGACTAGAGTTTTGGAGTGGATAAAGGAGGAGTATGGGAAGTAATGGAGGAAGGAGGTTTTTAAAGAGGAGGAGGAAGATGAAAAGATGGAGTTTGAAAGGGTGGGGAGGGTGGGAACGGTTGTAGAGGAGGTTTAAAGAGGGGAGTTGAAAAGAAAGTGGGTTGGAATTTATGAGGGTGGAGTAAAAAGAGGAGTGAAAGGTGGGATGTGAGAGGAGAGTAATAAATGAGATGGAAGGTGAAGAGATGGGCAGTTAAGATAGATTGGATGGATGAGAGGGAATAAAAGTAGTTTAATAAAGAATAAAGGAAATAGAGAAGGAAGGCGGGCCCGGACCATGATTTGATGTCCTGTCCGCCATGAACCGGCATACCGTCGGTATGCCGGCGTATACCGACGGAATGCCGAGTTTCGAGACAGAACCAAATTCTGAAACGAAAAATGGCATGCCACCGGTATACCACCGTATACCACCGGTGTGCCGATCAAAGAACAGTTTTAAGGGTCAATGGATAAAATGCCTAATTCTTGGCAAAGAAAGGAGAAATGATCTTCCGAGAGTGGTTTGGTGAAGATATCGGCTAATTGAGAATTAGTCTCAATAGACTCAAGACGGATGTCTCCCTTTTGTTGATGGTCACGAAGAAAATGGTGTCTAATTTCAATGTGCTTCGTGCGTGAGTGACAAATCGGGTTTTTCGTGAGATTGATAGAGCTAGTGTTATCACATTTAATAGGTGTGCAAGAATGAGAAATGCCATAATCTAAAAGTGTTTGTGACATCCAAAGAATTTGTGCACAACAACAACCAGCCGCAATATATTCTGCCTCAGTGGTGGAAAGAGCAACATAATTTTGCTTCTTACTAAACCACGTACCAAGGCCTTCCCGAGGAATTGACATGTGCCACTAGTGCTTTTTCGGTCAATCTTGCATCCGGCAAAATCCGCATCCGAAAAGCCGAGAAGCTCAAAGGATGAGGATTTCGGATACCAAAGACCCATGTTAATGGTGGCTTTGAGATAACGAAAAATGCGCTTAACGCCACTCAAATGTGATTCCTTTGGATTGGCTTGATACCGAGCACACAAGCAAACACTAAACATGATATCAGGACGGCTAGCAGTTAAATAAAGTAAGCTACCGATCATACCTCTATACTTACGAATGTCGACCGATGTGCCCTCTTCATCATTGTCAAGCTTTGTCGTTGTGGCCATAGGAGTCCTCATTGATTTGGATGAGTCGAGGTTGAAATGCTTGAGGAGGTCCTTTGTATATTTCGCTTGATTGATGAAGGTTCCTTTGGGTCCTTGTTTTATTTGTAACCCCAAGAAGAAGGAAAGTTCACCCATCATACTCATTTCAAACTCTTCCTGCATAACTTTAGCAAATTCTACACAAAGTGTGTTGTTAGTAGAACCAAAAATAATATCATCGACATAAATTTGAACCAACAAGAGAGTCCCATCAAGGGATTTAATAAAGAGTGTTGTGTCAACTTTTCCCTTTGAAAAATTATGAGAAACAAGAAAAGAACTAAGACGCTCATACCAAGCACGGGGAGCTTATTTGAGGCCATAAAGGGCTTTATGGAGTTTGAACACGTGATTAGGAAATTGAAAATCTTCAAATCCGGGAGGTTGTTTAACATAAACTTCCTCTTTAATAATACCATTTAGAAAAGCACTCTTAACATCCATTTGAAATAGCTTAAAGTCATTAAAACAAGCAAAAGCACAAAGCATACGAATGGATTCAAGACGTGCAACCGGAGCATAGGTTTCGTCGTAGTCAATGCCTTCCTCTTGGTTATAGCCTTGAGCATCCAATCGGGCTTTGTTACGAGTCACTAACCCATCTTCATTAAGTTTGTTACGAAACACCCATTTTGTTCCAATAATGGGATGATTGCTAGGTTTTGGGACAAGTTCCCAAACCTTGCTTCGCTCAAATTGATTAAGCTCCTCTTGCATAGCTATTATCCAAAACTCATCAAGGAAAGCATCATTAACATTTTTAGGCTCTATTTGAGAGATAAAAGCCACATTTGCACAATGATCACGAGTGGCGGATCTTGTGCTAACACTGGAGGAAGGATCTCCAATGATAAGCTCCTTAGGATAATTGGTGACAAATCTCCATTATTTTGGGAGATCCTTTTGAGGAGGCTCGAGTGGAGGAGACTCTTTTGATGGGGTCACAACTTCATTGTTAGATGAAGAAGGACGATCCTCAATAGAGGAGTTCTCCAACCCAAACGAGATGTCATCAATATCCTCGGAAGAGGAGAATATAGAAGAGTTGAGCTCATTAAAAGAGACATTGATTGACTCTTCGGCAACAAGACTTCTTTTGTTAAAAACACGAAAACCTTTACTATGAGTAGAGTATCCAAGGAATATTCCTTCATAGGCATTTTCTTCAAACTTGCCTAGGTTATCCTTGGTATTCAAAATAAAACAATTGCAACCAAAAACTTTAAAATATTCAATAGAGGGAATTTTGTCAAACCAAAGCTCATAAGGAGTCTTCTTAGAAATAGGTCTAACTAAGACTCTATTTATAACATGACATGCCGTATTAACGGCTTCCGCCCAAAAATATTGGGGGAGCTTATATTGGTTTAACATAACCCGGGCCATATCGCCAAGGGTTCTATTCTTTTTCTCCATAACACCATTTTGTTGAGGAGTACGAGGGCAAGCAAAATCATGTCCAAAACCATTCTTTTCATAAAATCTTTTGAAATCGGCATTATCAAATTCCCCTCCATGATCACTCCTAATTTTGTTGATAGAAAAACCTTTCTCATTTTGAACACGTTTACAAAAAGCAACAAATTCACGAAAAGTATCACTTTTGCAAGCAAGAAAAATAACCCAAGTAAATCTCGAAAAATTATCAACTAAAACAAAAGCATAAAGCTTGCCTCCGAGGCTAGCAACTCTACTAGGCCCAAAAAGATCCATATGGATAAGTTGAAGGGGTCTAGAAGTACTCACAGAGTTGATTGATTTGAAGGATGACTTGGTCAACTTACTTTTCTCGCATTCTTCACATACCATATCCTTTTTGAATGGGATACTTGGGAGTCCTCGTACAAGCTTCTTGGAGGCGAGACGAGAGATGGTATCCATGTTTGCGTGTCCAAGCCTCATGTGCCAAAGCCAACTCTCATCGTTCTTTGCAACTAGGCATCTGTCATTGTTAGTACCTTCAACAAGATAAAGAACATAAATGTTATTTTCTCTAATGCCTTCATAAATAATAGTTTCATTAGAACTATCGGTAATGTAGCATTTGAGTTTAATAAACTTGATATCATAGCCATTATCGGTAAGATGGCTAATACTAAGAAGGTTATGCTTGAGATTAGTAACAAGACATACATTATTAATACAAGGATAAGGAGGAGAACCGATATTACCATTTCCAATAATATAACCTTTAAGATTGTTACCGAAGGAGACGCGTCCTTCCTTCTTCAACGATAGCGTTGTAAAAAGTGAAGCATTACCAGTCATGTGCCATGAACAACCGCTATCGAGAATCCACTTGCTTCTAGCATGAGAAGGATTCGTCACCTACAACATAAGTTAAAGATGAACGATTTGGTACCCATGATTGTTTGGGTCCTTGATTGTTAGTTCTAGGAACCCATTTAAGAACTTTTATGTCAACTTGTTTCCTTGTATAACAAAAATTAGAAGTATGTCCGATCAAACCACAATAATTGCACATCAAAGAAGATTTAGAAGAAGAAGTGTGAGTGTTGTACATATGTGAGTTTCTAGTGTGAGAAGTTCTACCATGAGTGTTATGAGGATGATAGTAAAATGCATGATGTGAGGTGTTCTTCTTAACAAAAGGTCCTTTTCTTGTGTTAGAAAAGGAGTTGTGTGTAGTGTTCATGAAAGGGGTATGCCTAGCATTGTGATGAGTGTGGGGGTGTCTTGGAGCATGCATGTGAGTGGTATTCTTATTACCTAAATTCTTACTCCGTGTAAGAAGATCATTATACTTAATAGAAGTGTCATATTCTCTTCTATTACCATCTTGACATTTGCGCATAGCAAATTTATAAAAACTTCTCATGGATAGAATCTCATCATCCCTTTTCTTGATGGTGTCAAGAGATTCTAGATGTTTGAGTCTTAAGGACTCTATCTCATCCGTGTCAGATGCGGGAGATTTCCCTTTTATATCAATAATGATATTAGAGAGTCTCTCTACTTCAAGTTGAAGGGCATCAATATCTTTTAGAGACTTCTTGTATTTATTCCTAATACCTTTGTGTTCTTCGTGTAATTCAAGGATAGCTTTTTCCAAATCATCATAAGTAAGAGTGTTTAAGGAAAGATCATCAAGTACCTCATCAGTTGCCATGAGGCAAACATTTGCATTGTGTTTGCACTCCTTGTCATTATCGGAGTCACTAGCATCACTCTCACACCAAATGCTAGTGTTGGCGAATTTTCTAGAGGACGAGCTTCCTTTGCTTGGCTTCTCGTACTTGCTTGAATCTCTTCTTATCATCGGACAGTCCCTCTTGATATGTCCGGGTCTTCTACATTGATAGCACGCCGGATCTTTCTCATTTTCCCGTCTGGAGCGATTGGCTTTGTTGAATTTGAGGAATTTCTGGAAGTGCTTAGCTGTGAGAGCTATTTCTTTATCATCATCCGACTCATTGTCGTCGGAGCTCTCCTTGGAGTAAGACTTTGTAGCTTTGAGAGCAAGAGTCTTCTCCTTCTCTTTGGTCTTCTCCTTCTCCTTCTCTTATGTGGAGGATTCCTCTTGATCCTTCATATCGAGCTCGTGAGTCATAAGCTTACCCATGAGGGTCTCAAGGTTCATGACAGTTAGATCGTTCCCCTCAATAATTACGGCAGCTTTAGGACTCCAAACTTTCGTCAATCCTCTAAGAATTTTTCTGATCTTTTCATGAGCCGGATATTCCTTACCAAGAGAGGAAAAAGGATTAATAATATCACCAAATCGTGTAAACATGCAAGTAATAGATTCATCATGCTTCATTTTAAAAGACTCATATTCTTGCGTGAGTCTACTAATCTTAGACTCCTTCACTTGTGAAGTTCCCTCGTGTGTGGCTTCAAGTAATTTCTAAATCTCATTGGAAGTCTTGCAAGTAGAGATTCGGTTGAATTCACTACTGTCGAGAGCACAATAAAGAGCATTCATTGCCTTGGCATCTCGACTTGCAAGCTTCTTGATGTTTTCAGAGAGAGTGTCCCGAAGGGTGTCAGAAGCAATATCCTCAATAGCTCTGGTAGGAGTAGGAAGACCATTTATCACGCAATCCCATAAGTCGAAATCTATGGACTTCAGATAAATGCTCATCCTAATCTTCCAGTAGTTATAGTTGGTACCATCAAATAGGGGAGGCCTATTTGTGGAGTGCCCCTCATTGTGAAACGTGTTGATACTAGGGTTAGAGGCCATGGATCACTCAAGGGTGTACATCCAAATTAAAAGAACAAAGCTCTGATACCAATTGTAGAACCCTAGAGGGGGGGGTGAATAGGGTAATTAAAAATTAACTACAACAATTGATACAATAAAGACAATTTAAAGTAAAGAATAGAAAGATCAAACGCAAGGATGTATCCTGGTATCCTCTTTTGAGGCAGTCCAGTCTCGGAACTCTCTCCGGCTTTAATCCACTATTTAACCAAATAGTACACACGAGTTTGGATCCAAAGAACTCGCCAACTTCAACACGAGTTTGGATCCGAAGACTCGCCAACTTCTACACACGAGTTTTCTTACGAAGGCTCGCCAACTTCAAACAAAAGAGAATGAGAACTTGTTGATCTTCTAAACACGTGAAGATCGAAATGTACAACTCTTTAATACTCTAGCACTTTGGAAGAGGATGACAATGAAAAGCTTGGAAGAGTATTAATGGTGGAGCTCTTGGTTGTTGGAAAATTTATGGTAAGAGTTGGTAAGAAAGCTCAAGAGAGAGAGAGAGCTTTCTTTTATAGGAGAACCAAGAGTTGGTGGCATTTAATGCTCTGAATACAGATAGACCGGCATGCCGTCGGTATGCAGCGGCATACCGTCGGTATGCCGGCCAAATAGTAACGGTCATATTAATGACCGTTTGAGAGCATTAAATGCTGCCATTAATGCTAGTCAGGGCAATTCAAAAACCAAATATTTGAAACTCGGTATACCGCCGGTATGTCGGAGCATGCCGCCGGTATGCCGGAGCATGCCGCCGGTATGCCGACAATTTGCCACAGCAAGTTTTAGGTTGCTAAAAACGGTATACCGCCGGTATGCCGGAGCATGCCGTCGGTATGCCGACAATTTGTTACAGCAACTTTTGGGTCGCTAAAAACGGTATACCGTCGGTATGCCGACAATTTATGACAGCAACTTTCTGGACACAAAAATCGGTATACCGTCGGTATGCCGACAATTCGTCACAGCAACTTTCTGAGCTCTAAAAACGGTATACCGCCGGTATGCCGGAGCATGCCGCCGGTATGCCGCTCTGTAGGTATTTGATTTTTGACTTGTTCTTTTTACTTGTCATCCGTCCTTAGGTGTTTACAAATATACCTAGACTTGTACAGACACAGAGACTCTAAGCAGGAAGACGCCGTCTTATGTCGGGAACGTCGATAACTGCTTCAGTCTTCAAAGTGAAAGAGATTGCGCTAGAACGGAAGAATTCCATGTAGTAGATCTTCTGAGAATATTTGAATATGAAGAACAGAAGACTGAACTACGAAGATGCTGTTAATAATCAAAATAAAATGTGCCAACACTACAAATAGAGTATGAAATAAAATACATCTCAAGACAACTGAAATAAGATAAGTATAAACTCTAGCCATCTACTCCAAGCTCTACTGTGTCTCCTCTAGGCTAGCTGGGATCCTCCAAGTTATCTGTAAAATTTTATCAACAGGTCCAGTCAGGACAGGAGCGAATACATAACTCTCATGCAGTTCATATCATGGCAGAAAATGTAAAACAAGCAATAGAATAAAATACATGAAATGTTGTAAGAGATGTACATGAATAGTAAGAGAGATCTGAAAATAGGAAATATATATGGAAAGTAAGAACCGTAAGTGACTAAGTGATTTAGAGCACAAGATGGTTATGTAACCAGCTTAATTTGTACATGACTAAGTCACAGAGTTGTACATGACTACCTACTTTGGAATTGATCACATAACCACTTTTACTATCCCGTCCCTAATCAATACACAAGGATCTAGTCAAGTTATGTTACGTACATGATAGTTTTATACATGAAGCACATGTGAACATGAGAGTACATGAAAGCACATGAGTGTACATGAATAATGAGAGTACAAGGAATACATGATGTACGTGAAAAGCACATGACATGAAATTTTTGATGCAACCGAGGGGGATAACATCTCATGAATAGATCCATATAGTACCAATCCGTTATAACAACATGACAACATCAAGTAAAGTAGTCTAGAGCAACAATATAAGTCCTAGCAAGTATGAAATGATCAGAGCATGTACTCGCCTGATATTCTGAGCGACTGGTGAGAACAAATGTTCGAACCGGAGTAACTGAGTCCTATTTAGAGCAACACAGGTTACAAAGTGTTCAATATATGATAATTAAAGTTTACAATACAATCTATATGATTCTAGGTCATTCTAGGTCAAAGTCAACTATTGGTCAACTCTGGTTAATATTCTAGTCAAACTAGGTCAACAGTCTAGCTAACTAGGTCAACTGTCTAGGGTTTGGTCAAACTCCAGTTAACAAGTCATTTTAGGCCTATTGGGTCAATTCTAAGGTTAACTCAATACTAGTCATAGGCTAAAATCTAGGATACCTACTAGGCTAACAAGCACATATATAACATACATATATATGTACATGCCACCTTATATACATGCACCTCAAAATATACATGCGTCTCAAAATATAATATACATATATATGTACATGCCACAAGCCTATTACCTAACCAAGTATAAGTTAGGGTTAAGGAAATTGGGGAAAGGGATGAGCTTGGTTTGGGGGAAAATTTGTGAAGGGAAAAATGAGCCCCCATTTCTCTCTCCTCAGCCTATAGAATATAAAAAAGTAATTTTGCACAATACTCCCCCAACAATAAAGATTTACAATCTAATCCCAATAGTTTGTTATACATCTGTCATGGTTGTTAGGATTTGTTAAGAAGTTAGTTAGGAACTTAGGGACCACTCAAATTAGTTAGGCTTGAGGAACACTCTATATTAATCCTTTCCCGTTAACCAATTAACTAACTATGATTATTAGCTAGATCTTCTCTTCAATTACCGAACCTCGTAAATAATTTATAACAAATAATTCTTTCATAAAATCAAAGAGACTAGTCAGGTAATTATTAATCCACAAAATAATCTGAAAAATATTATTTCTAAGATTTTAAAATACGGGAAATCTACCAAATTTAATAATTCCGAAAAAGCGGGGTTACACTCAGTCCTTCCCGACCTATATATTCTGTAGCAGATGTGATGATGCAACAATAATTCTTTGTATACATCCGCCATAACTGGATTGTTTTCTCTATGGCGGCCAATTCCTCATTAATCAGGGTGTACTCCTTATATGGCTCACTACCTCACGGGAGTTTCGAGATTACATGCATCACATGAAAAGCTAAACCCATTTCACCGACGAGTGTAAAGATTGTACTGGTATTACAATTGTACATTTTTGTAAGCACAACAAACATATATCCGTTCATTTGTAATCCATGAAAAGTGGCCCTGACGGCATAATACAGGCCATATTCCTTTAGGATGTTTTGATAGTTGAGACTCGTCTCACAGTATCGATATTTATATACGGATACGTATTTTGTATTGTATTTTGTATTTTTTTGGTTTTCGAAACAATTTAAAATTTTTCCTAAATTATAGATTTTTCCTTGACAGGCATACCGACGGTGTACCAATGTATACCAACGGCATACCGCCCGGACAGATTTTTATATTTTAGATATTTTTGATTTCAGATATTTTCGTAAATAGTGTTTTCGATATTTTCATAAATAGTATTTTAGATATTTTGATGAATAGTGTTTAGATATTTTCATGAATAGTGTAGACCCTATTATCCAATGGATACTTGGTTTTCTTTGGATGGCCAAGCTTGACTTAGATTGTGATATGGATCATCATCCAACGGTCACGATTAATTCCTCCTTCTATATATACCCATTGAGTTTCTCTTTCCTCTCTCTTTTCTTTTTTCTTTATTTCCTCTCCACTATCCTTCCTCTTCCTCAAGCTTGGGAAAGCTTGGGCTTGAGGCTAGAGTGTGGTTTCGGAACCCCTCTTGGTGGTGGAGTGGAAGATTAGGCTTGGTTGCTAAAACCTAGGCAAGTATATCTTGCTCAAAAGTGATATGACCATGTTTTATTTTTGGTTTTCCATAGAAACTAAAACTTTATTGTTCTATAATATGCTTCTCTAAATTGTTAACATGTTTAGTATATAGCACTTTTTGTTTTGATCGATGGTATTACATAGATCTGAGTTTCTAGATATGACTTTTAAGAATTTTGAGGTATTCATTTATCAAAACTTCGAATTTGTGAAAACTAATGATTCCATGATGTAGGAAATTCAATTCTATGCAATTTTTACTTTTAAAAATTCAAATTTCGATTTAAAATAAAGTTTTTATGGCCGAAACAAGTTTTAAGTTTTCAAAAATAAACTTTCTGTGACGGTTCGGAAAATCTGTCAGAAATCTGCAGAAATCCGTCAAAAAATTTGAACTTTCTCCACAAAACTTGTTGTGACACTTCGAAAAATCTGTCGGTAATCTGCAGTAATCCGCTGGATGATCCGGTTAGGCTGTTTTTGTCTATTTTTGTCCGTTTCTGCCCATTTTTGTCCGTTTTTGATATTTTTTCGATTGTAATGAACTCTTAACATGATTAGATGATCTTGTATAATTAGAGAATAATTGTACACCCTATATACATGACACATCCTTATGTTCATGTTTTGTTCTATGTCCAGATTATATATAGTGGCCTGTCATGGTGCACTCCAGATTACTGTATATGTCTAGCTTGAGTTAGTGGCTCGTAGTAGAGCACTCTGGTACTAATTTTTCTCGATTGACTTCTAGATTGAGATTGAATGCATGTTCTTTATTTACACCGTAGATTTAACTTGCTATATGTCTAATCTATTTGTATCTTGGCAATGGACAATCGAGTGTGAGTATTGTCTATTGTATCGCGTGTAGTGTGTATTGAGAACATTTGCCAGAGATATCTCGTAAATGACTTGTACCCATGGCTCGTCATTATAGGACAATTCTTGAGTGTTCATGACTTGAGAATTGAAAATGAATGTTATAGGTAATTGATTAGTAAATTCATATAGATCATTGGGAGGGGAGGACACTTCATGCTACCGTGTACTCGGATCACTATGGGCCCCCAAAGTGGTAGGGATAACCCCGATTGGCGTCCCCTGACCTCTACTGACTGAGTAGGTATTTATCTACTACTGATATGTTACTGAGTAGGTGTTTATCTACTACTGATAGAGATTGATTGGTTGATTGGTTGACTGCTTTTATTTTCTTTCTACTATCGTCGCCCCCTTGGCCATCCGAGTTACTGTAGCGTAGGTGGTAATAAAGTTCCTCAACTTGCATTCTAGTAATTAGGTTTTTGATAACCTTAGTTAGTTAATGATATCAAGTCGTAGTGGCCATGCACTTTTGGTTGTGCGTTACTCTATATGCTCTTGTGTCAGTGAGTGGCCAGAGGCTAAGTTCTGCTAGGAAAAAGATCTGCAACCCCATTCCATGTTTGGTTTAAGGGTTGTGGCTTCAATTTCTAGTAGTTCCTAAGTCCCTTGTTGCTCTTCGACTTATTCTGTTCCATAGCTATATATTTGTTCATTATTTCCATTCAGTTATTATATTCTCGAGATACGTGCATTGGTACCGTACTAGTCTCGACCTGTATTTATTTATTTCTGTCATTACGTTGTTGTGTTTTGTTGGGCTTTTTCGTTCACTTTGAGCCTTTATTGTGGTACTTGCTATTTGGGGTTTTTACCCCACTGGTTTTGTTTGGCCAGATTTACCGCTGGAGCCCGAGGATTCTTCTTACCTTTCTCTGGATGACCCGCCGCCTGTTTAGATCTGCGGTTGTTCCTTCTCGCGAGTGGGTTCCCTTTTTTACCACTTGCGGTTCATTTCATTTTGGTGGTGTTAGCTAGGGCATGTGTTAGCCTTATTATTTTGAGACTTTCTCAGACTTCGGTCAACATGATGTATTATATTAGATCTAGACTGATATATTGATCATGTATATTGGTACCTTGCTAGTGTAGCATTTTGTATTCACTAGCTTCATGATCATATATGATATAATATCTTAGGACGCCTCTTTACTTTCATGTGTGATATACTCTTGATATTTGTTGTTGATGGATTGAGATAGGATTTGTTCGACCATATGAGTCGTCAGTGGCATGTTAGAGTCCACCCACTTGTCTTCTAGACAGCCGTGATCGTATATTGGGGTACTGGCGTACTTTGGTATACGTAGCTGGCTTTGTTTCGCCCCTACTTTCCAGTATTCTGGTTCTGGGCGTGACAGAGTTTTTTTGGTAGCCTATATAGGTCTGTCTCTAGACTTGTGGGGGATTCATCTTGTTAGAATCTCAATCCTATATTTGTCTTTATTTGATCTCCCTTTGCTTATCGCATTCTCGTTTTCCTTGAACTGTAAACATGATTGACATATCCTTGTTCTGTTCCTGTCCATTATTAATATCCTGTGTCCTTGTCTTTCAAGGACACCCCGCATGCTTCTTCTTTCGAAGGTTCAGTTGCTCCGCCGTCTCAGGTAGCTCAGATGGAAGGTCATGATCAAACCCCACCTCCGCATAGTCAAAATCCAGTACCATCTCAGCATCCGTCGACAGCTCAGTCTGTTCCTGTTCAGTCAGCTCAGCCAGCTCCGTCAGTACAGCCAGCCAAGTCGACTAGCGTGTCCTACTCGAGATGATGAAGGGCATGATGGAGGCACAACAACAGCAACATCAGAACCAGCTTAAGATCCAGCAACAGGTGGTTCAGTTGTACCAACAGTTGCAACAGGGCCAAGACCATACCAACAACACCCTCTGCCAGGGCATTACAGTAGCTTTGGAGGCGAGTGGACTTTGTGGTCACAACTCAGCATCCGACTTTAGTCGCCTGTGTCCAGCTCAGTTCTTCGGCACCGAAGATACAGTATCAGCCGATTCTTGGCTTCAGGACACCGAGGCCATTTTGGTGGCAGCTAGGACTCCAGCAGAGGATAGGGTAGCAGTGGTGATGTAGCCCCTCTTCCCATAATTTTGATAATATTTTATTTATTTATTTTATCAGAATAGTAATTTTTAGATTTTATAGATAGTTATTAATTAATTATTACGGTGGATGATTTTAGCCATGATTGAGTTTTGGAGTGCGTGGTGACTAGAAATCATGGCACGGGTAGTGCAACGGTGTGCTTTGACTAGTGTATTAGCCCTGGTAGGGAAGGTCGAGCCATAGTAACGTCCTAACTAGGAAAACCAGACCAAGTTACGACTTAACCCTTACCGAAGACTTATTTATTTATTATTTATATTATTGAGCTTTAGGGAACCCGGATGTACCGAATTAGTCCAGGTAGGACCCAAGACAAGCCAAGCCATGTAGTCATGTGGGACGTTCAATGACAGTTGTGTTGATGGAAATTGGTATGAGTGTGTGGGATTTCCGTTTTATTTATTTAATGAATATTTTCTAAGTATTCATATTTAAACATTATAAATATTATTATTAGTGGTATTTAAGTGACTTCTGTATAAATAGGTCCTCGTATATTTCGAGGTTTTTAGACTGAACATAATGGTTTATATACACCATTATTGATTTATGGAATTTTATATTATTATTATTATTATTATTATTATTATTATTATTAATGTTATTATCATTATTATAGAGGATATTCGTATATAATATTATTTTATTAGTAGTGGTTATATTATAAACGTCGAATAAATGTTATTTATATATAGTTGTATTTATAAATGGGCTCTACATGGGAATGATACTTTGGGATCTATTTAGAATTTATGGAGTATATTATATAAGTATATATATAAATATTTAAATAAGTATATATATATATATATATATATATATATATATATATATATATATATATATATATATATATATATTATATACGTATATATATATATATATATATATATATATATATATATATATATATATATATATATATATATAAAATATATATATATCTATATATATATATATATATATATATATATATATATATATATATATATATATAGTATTAAATATATAGATATATATAATTTCTAAATACATATATGGGTGTGTATGTATGTAACATATGTATATGTGTATGTTATATATAAATATATATATAGATATACGTGTGTGTGTATGTATACGTACATGTATATAAATATATATATGTAGTATATATGTGTAGATTTATAAAAAAAAGGGAATAAAGGAGAACCCAAGCCCAGCCTGTGAACTCCCCCGAGCCCATCAGTGCTCCCCACAGCCCAAACCGAGGGGGGGCATTATACATATACAGATGTATATGAATACATCTAAAACCCAGCTTCCCGAGCCCAAACACCCCAGAACCCGACGGCAACATCCCGATTCTCCTGCTATTAAACCCGCAGAGGACCTCTCGACGATGACTCGAAACCCTAAGCCGCGACACCCGGCTTCAGGCGCGCGCTACCACCGCGCCGCCGTTGGCTGGTCGGCCGCCACGAGCCGCCATCGGCCTGTCGGAAATGCGCGGGACAGCGGCAAGATGGCAGTATGGGTGTGGACAGGTACATCCCTTTTGTCACAGTTTTCTCCGCCTATAATAGATCAAATTCGATTCCGTAAAATCTTGTAAGAAGCCTAGTTGACCCTCTTGAGACCCCAGTAGGTATAATCAGGAATGGTTAACCCGATCGTCCAGAGATTTGAGTTAAAGATCGACAAAAACATGTTAAAAAGTAGGACAGTGAGACAGCCCAAGCCCCGAGTTTGAAGAAAGATTATGAATCAACCATTAAGAATTTTAGAAATATAATTGAAGACAGTCCTAGACAACCTATAGGGCTTCGATTCCTTTTTTGTAGAATTGGATTTCGTTGACTGTGCGTCGAGAAATCGGATTTCCAAATTGGCGAAAAACTTGTTTTTAAAATATTTAAATTTATGAAAAACCTTCGACACGACGTGCATTCCGCCAATCCGGACGACATGGTCGCGAACAGAAAGCATCGAAAGCTGCGTAACGGCTTCGTGGTCGTGTGTGCTTTGACGGAATTCAAATTGGTCGCGTGTGCGCGACGAATTTGATGCGTATCCGTCGAAATTTCTCGTATCGGCCTCTGTGCAAATTTCTCAATTACTTTGTGCACGCTCGTCAGATCGAGACAAACTTACGCCAACAGGACCGTATCATTTTTTTGCTCCTGTATGCCAAGTTTGGTCCAATTCTGAGACAGTTGAATCGTACGTCGTTTTGCGGGCCCCACGGTCCCACTCAACGGGCAATTTTGTGCACGGTCTGCCGAAATTCAACTTTGGACATACGGTTGGGTTCGTATCGGAAAACTGGATCCATAGACATATAGTTTGACAACTTTAGAGACCGTTGACTCTGGCACGCTTTTTGGTGCAAAGCGGGTCCAACGACGGACATCGTTTTGGCCCGAAATTACCGTTTTACCCCTGTTTCTAGAATTGGACTTAAGAACAGGCAATCCTAGCTATTTTAACTATTCTGAGATCATTGGTATTGTCTATTTCAGTATCCGGGGACTGTTGTACGGGTTTTGACTATTGTGGCACATTGAGTAGTTTAGATTGTCGATTTCACCAGCAGAGCACCACAGACGAGTACAGTTTATTGTTTGTATTTCGATATTAATCTTTACTATATTTCATTGATTGGTCATTGGTTATGTGATTTTTATACTCTATTATAAATTGTTGAGTCGGGAATGAGAAGTACCAAGGATGTGTGATCCGACCGTAGACATTGTTTATTTTCATGCAGTAGATCTCGTAGACATTGTTTATTTTATGCAGTAGATCTCGTAGACATTGTTTACTTTATTACAGTAGATCTCGTAGACATTGTTTAATTTCTGCAAGTAGATCTCGTAGACTGTGTTTATTTTTCATGCAAGTAGATCTCGTAGACCGTGCGGTATAGTGCCCCAGACTGATCACATATCAAAGGTACTTCTAACAGTTGGAGAAAGTATTTTGTGTCTATTTATTATTATTGGTTTTCCGTATTTACTGTTTATTTTCAAAACTCATGATTAATGTCTAACCTTTGTTTTATAGTCATTTTCTTTGTTTAAAATTGCATTCAGTGAATTGTGCTCGTTCCATTCCTGACTGGAAACCAACATTTTTCAGGTTAGCCGTGGTTTCACTTAGCTGGGGAAATGACGGGTATACTTACAGACGAAAAGCCTAGAGACTAGTTGGATAGATGAGTTGTAGTCATTGTACAAGTTTATATTTTTCTGTAAATATAAATCTTGTGAATGTCGTAAAATTAAATTAATTTGTGAATGAGCATTATTTGTGATTTTGATCTTCATGGCCGTGACAGCGTTCTACCGTCGACATTGCGGCGTAGGCTGGCTTGGACACGCCTCGTATCCGTTTAAAAAAATGGGTGCGGGTCGTGACAGGTGAAGCTGAAAACTTATTAGACATTGCCCGCGACTGGTGGATAGCACAGGAGATGGGTCTTCCTAGGCCTGTTAGTTGGGAGATATTTCGGGAGCGCTTCCAGGAGAAGTTCTTCCACACCTTAGCCAAGTTCTAGCTTCAACAACAGTTCATCAACCTTCGTCAGCAGACGAGGACCGTAGATCAGTATGCGACAGAGTTCTGTAGGCTCAGTCGATTTGCATCACACAAGGTAGCTTCCGATGGTGATAGATCACAGAGGTTCTAGCATGGCTTGTACTTAGAGCTTCAACAGCTTATGATGGGCCATTTCTATGACACCTTCGATACAGTACTGAGAGCAGCCAGATCCTTGGAGATGACCAGTCAGAGGGTAGCAGATAGGACCGAAGGTCAGAAGAGGTCATACTCGACTATGAAGGACATTACCATTCAGTCCTCAGCCCCAGCCCCAGCAGTCAGAGCTCCAGATCATCGACCTCTTCGTCAAACAATATCATCAGCCTCGATGGTGACATCAGTACAGCAGTCTAGGCAGTCAGGTCAGTCGGGATGTGATTACTGTGGAAAGCCAAGACACACCCGAGCCCAGTGTAGGAGGGCCAATGGTCAGTGCCTTAGATGCAGGGCATCTGATCATATGGTTGGGTCTTGTCCTTATAGACATCCAGAGGCTTCATCAGTTGTCCCAGTGCTATTGGAGATTGAGAGGGGACCAGCATAGTCAGCTCGATCCTATGTTCAGCGCCCGTTTCCGACGCAGTCCCAGCAGTTTTAGCACCAACGTCCAGCACAGTATGTACAAGCCCAGCAGGTTGGGTCAAGTCAGCAGTAGACTACACGAGTACCCCTGAAGCGTGGGTAGGCTTTCAACATGAGCTTGCAGGAGGTTTTGGCCGAGCGCGGTCAGATTGTAGGTGAGATTTTCAGCATTCCTTCAGTTTATCTTAACTTGGGTTTTGTTGACGGTCTTGTATTCCACCTATATTCGGAGTACAATATTCGCCTCGACATATTCGACGAGTGAAGGCAAGTTTCTCGTACCACTCTTCAGCCTTCGTATCTCGTGATACGCTATATCTATCATGTATCCCGACTACGTAGGTGTGTCCTTGATTAGAGTCATGTCTTCGACTGAGTCGTTGGTACCGACTTACTTCGAGACTTGACCCTTGTCCACTTTGTGAGTCAGCATAGGCAAGCGAGGACGAATCCCTACTCAACTGACTCAGGGGTATATTATTCCATATGCCTCCTTTTTTTGTATTATATATGTATGTATTTATTATTTTCTGCATTTATTTAAATTATGTATCTCAAATATCACTTGCACACGGGATATTTTCTTTCGATGAGTTATGATTTCACATTGTTTTAGCATGTTGCTCGACTGGCTTTAGGAAATTTCGAGGACGGAATTTTTTCTAAGTTGTGGAGAGTTGTAAGACTCGTCGCATAGTATCGGTATTTATATACAAATACGTATTTTGTATTGTATTTCGTATTTTCTTAATTTTCGGAATGCTTTAAAATTTTTCCTAAATTATAGATTTTCTCCTTGGCCGGCATACCGACGGTATACAGGTGTATACCGACGGCATATCGCTTGGACAGATTTTTCACATTTTACATATTTTCGATTTCAGATATTTTCGTGAATAATGTTTCCAATATTTTCATGAATAGTGTTTTAGATTTTTTTGATAAATAGTGTTTAGATATTTTCGTGAATAGTATAGATGCAGCCTATTGTCCAATGGATACTTGGTTTTCTTTGGATGGCCAAGATTGACTTAGACTGTGACATGGATCATGATCCAATGGTCACGATTAATTCCCCCTTTTATTTGTACCCATTGAGTTTCTCTCTCTTTTCTTTCTTTCATTTCCTCTTCACTCTCCTTCCTCTTCCTCAAGCTTGGGAAAGCTTGGCCTTGAGGCCCAGAGTGTGGTTTTGGAACCCCTCTTGGTGGTGGAGTGGAAGATTAGGCTTGGTTGCTAAAACCTAGACAAGTATATCTTGCTCAAAAGTGATATGACCATGTTTTATTTTTGGTTTTCCATAGAAACTAAAGCTTTATTGTTTTATAATATACTTCTCTAAATTGTTAACATGTTTAGTATATAACACTTTTGGTTTTGATCGGTGGTATTACGTAGATCTGGGTTTCTAGATATGACTTTTGAGTATTTTAAGATATTCATTTATCAAAACTTTGAATTTGTGAAAACTAATAATTCCATGATGTAGAAAATTCAATTCTATGCAATTTTGACTTTTGAAATCTGAATTCCGATATTAAAACAAGGTTTTTTGGCCGAAACAAGTTTTAAGTTTTCAAAAATCAACTTTCTGTGACGGTTCGGAAAATTCGCGGAAATCCGTCGAAAAATTTGAACTTTCTCCACAAAACTTGCTGTGACACTTTGAAAAATCTGCCGGTAATCCGCAGTAATCCGTCGGATGATCCGGTTTAGCTGTTTTTGTCTTTTTTGTCCGTTTCGGCCCATTTTTGTCCCCTTTTGATATTTTCTTCGATTGTAATGAACTCTTAACATGATTAGATGATCTTGTATAGTCAGAGAATGATTGTACACCTTATATACATGACAAATCCTTACGTTCATGTATTGTTCTATGTCCAGATTATAGATAGTGGCCTGTCATGGTGTACTCCAGATTACTGTATATGTCTAGCTTGAGTTAATGGCTCGTACTAGCGCACTCATGTACTATTTTTTTTCGATTGACTTCTAGATTGAGATTGAATGCATTTCTTTATTGATACCGTGGATTTAACTTGCTATATGTCTAATCTATTTGCATCTTGGCAATGGACAATCGAGTGTAAGTATTGTCTATTGTATCGCGTGTAGTGTGTATTGAGAACATTTGCCAGAGATATCTCGCAAATGACTTGTACCCATGGCTCATCATTATAGGACGATTCTTGAGTGTCCACGACTTGAGAATTGAAAATGAATGTTATAGGTAATTGACTAGTAAATTCATATAGATCATTGGGAGGGGAGGACACTTCATGCTACCGCATACTCGGATCGCTATGGGCCCCCACAGTGGTAGGCATAACCCCGATTGGCATGGGCCCCTGACCTCTACTGACTGAGTAGGTGTTTATCTACTATTGATATGTTATTGAGTAGGTGTTTATCTAGTACTGATAGAGATTGATTAATTGATTGGTTGACTGCTTTTCTTTTCTTTCTACTGTCGCCGCCCCCTAGGCCATTCGAGTTACTGCAGCGTAGGTGGTAATGAAGTTCCTCAACTTGCATTCTAGTAATTAGGTTTGTGATAACCCTAGTTAGTTAATGATATCAAGCCATAGGCATTGATTGGCCATGCACTTTTGATTGTACGTTACTCTATATGCTCTTGTGTCGGTGAGTGGCCAGAGGCTAAGTTCTACTAGAAAAAAGATCTGCAAGCCCGATCCATATTTGGTTTAAGGGTTGTGGCTTCGATTTCTAGTAGTTCCTAAGTCCTTTGTTGCTCTTCGGCTTATTCTGTTCCATAGTTATATATTTGTTCAGTATTTCCATTCAGTCATTATATTTCTGAGATATGTGCATTGGTACCGTACTAGTCTCGACCTACATTTATTTATTTCTGTCATTATGTTGTTGTGTTTTGTTGGGCTTTGTCATTCACCTTGAGCCTTTATTGTGGTACTTGCTATTTGGGGTACTGGCGTACTTTGGTATTCGTAGCTAGCTTTGTTTCTCCCCTACTTTTCAGTATTCTGGTTCTGGGACATGACAGTTGGTCAGAAACCACTCCAACACCTTGCTCCATAAACTATCACTATGGGCCTAGTTTAGCAACCTCAAAGCACTAATGGGATAAGACAAGTTTTTAGCGATCAATTTGTTGGTAAGAGTTGCAGCGGCATATCCTAGAACATCGGGCCCTACGTTACTCTTGATGGCTCCAAGCACTAAACCCAGCTAAGTGAAATAAACGGCTCCTTTCGGACATTCAAAAGTATCTTGCTTTGCATTACCATATCGGTGAATGATGTGTTCAGCAGGGACACTGGCTTGTGTTGGGGTAATCAAATTTTCCATCTTTCTTGGAAAGGCAACTGGAGCATAAGTTGTCAAAGGTAAATGACGCTATACAGATGTACAAACATCTGACGGTTGTTTGAGACAATTATCCAAGCATGTTTGTCCTTTTTGGCCTTGGTAGTGTCAGTCCCCGCTAAAGTCAAGGTGTCATCAAATAGAAAAGGTGGGCTTAAAAATTGTTCGTTGTTTTGGACAAAATCATTGTTGTTTATCATCTGCTCCAGAATGCTCTTGGTCTGATAAATAATTAATTATCTCTTGCCTCAAGGAAGGTTGAGCCTTGTTTATCTAGGCTTTCATGTAAGATACTTGGTCAGAGTAGTTTCTGCTTAGTGATCCCTTTGGGGCATCCAAATAGGACTCTCCAAGCGAGTCAACTGGAAATTGGACGACAAAGTGGAAAAAAAAGATCAACCAAATGACTTAATCAAAATTTCTATATTTGTAATTAATGACAAAAATAGGCGCATAGGAGTTCATGCTCATATCCTTTACTGTCATCAAGACTTAAAATTTTTATGACGCATAATGCAAGGAGCGCATAAGTGCAAGTTACTTACACTTATGCGAAAACTTACAGAAGCGCTTAATCTAAAACGCATATTTTTTGTTGAAGCTTCACAGCAACAACTATGTACGTAATGGAAGGGTTTAGTCTACACATTTTAGAGTTGAGTTTCCTTACTCATGCATCAAGACTTATAAGCGCATAGCCTTTTGGATTTTTGTTTGCAAATAGCAAAAGAAAAAGTGCAAGGGTTTTTCCTCAGCAACAAAAGTAGGGTTTTACCTTGATCGACAGCTGAACTACGACGAGGATAGTCTCAGTTAAGTAGTCGACCAACTTCCCCTTGCATTTTCTTGCTGATGGCGCCTTGGACAAAGTTTTGGGAGCCATTATTTTGAAACTTTCAGTGGAATGGAAAAGAAGAAGAAGTTCTTTTCTGGAAAAGATAGAAATTTTCGATAAAGTAAAGTTGTTTTTTTACCTCTCCTTAGGCTTATTGATAGACTATTATCAACTAGCCGCATAGGAGTATATGGATCATGGAATCCCTAGTCATTCGGATGAATCATACCAAACTCCTTGATTCTCGTGCCAAACGACGACTATATTAATGGCACAGAATCAGAAGAGGATTTTAAAAGATTGACTATTGTCTCAGTCAAAATTGCAATCTTATGCATCTCAGTAAGAGTTGAAATATTATGCATCTCAGTCAGAATTGCAACCTTATGTGACAGTCAGAGTTGCAATATTATGCGTCTCAGCCGAAGTCATGGTTTATGCATCTCATCTAGTTTGAATGTTTTATGCGTCAAGTTGACAATGTAGCTCATGCATTTTCTTCATGGCAGAATATACATCTCAATTTATTTCTAAGTCTTATATGAACAGATTTTGTTTGTGATTATGTGACAGTTCTCTACTTCAAGCAGTTATGCAATAGTTTAGAGACAATGATTCTTCAAAGACAAGCAAGAACTCACATAAGCAAAAAATTGCAAGGAAATGAAAGAACATTGAAGAAAATTTTATCTCAAAATCATGATTACATTTGATGGAGATCTATTACATATATAAATATATATATATTTTTTAATATATATATATATATATATATATATATATATATATATATATATATATATATATATATACTTAAATTGAGAATATGAATGTATATATTTTATATACACATATACAATTTGGTGTGTACATATATGTATACGTATATATTATTTGGTATATGTATATACACATTTTTTCTCTAATTCCTAACTAAATACCAAAAACCCAAATCCTTTCTTTCTAATAAACCTAAAACCCAGCCCAAGAAGTTGGCCAATGGGGCAGTGTTATTAGCAAGCGGGTCCGGGTCGGGCGACCCAAACCCATTAACCCGTGCCCGACCCGAACCCTCTCATTTGAAACCAACGGTTAAATGGAGGCACTGTACATCTTCCTTCTTCAAACGCGAGATAGCTTGTGCTCTCCTCACAGCGTACGGGTGTGGCAGGCACGTTGTACGGTCGCCTGTGCAATCTCGACCGTTCAACCTCCCCATCTATTCCTTCTCCATTCCTCTATATATAACACCACTTCTCTCTCTTCCCCGAAAACCTAAACCCTAACCGCAAATACTAGGAAGGGCCTATCCCTTCCCCATTAAGCCCGGCCATAACCACCCCTCGTCGACCCTCGAGTTCACACGCCTTTTCGTTAGGTACGACGTGCTTTCTCGTTCGACTGCACCAGTACTATTCGATTGATGCCGTGGCTGCAACGACTACCCAGCCAGCCATCTCGCGTCGAAGGTCCTCCCCATTTCGGTGAGCCCTTGCCATCTTCATGATGCCATATTTCCATTCCTTTATTTTGTGCACACCTATTTTGATAGAACACCATTGTCAATTAATGTTTCCATGTGTTCTTGTTCATTTTTCTTCTGCCATGGTTAGTATATGATCTAGTCGTATGTGTGGTTAAATAAAGAAAGAAATGGATGAATATAGAGCATGTGTTGGAGCCGGTATAAGCATTTCTTTTGCTAGGTCTGTGGATATATTTGTTGGTGTCTTCGTTGCAATTTATATGAAGAAGTTTAGGATTGCTAGCAAATGTAATGTATGAGCTTTTCTGACTAAGTAGAGGATGGTATATATATTGATTTAAGGTTAATAAACAACAGTAAGAAAAGAAGAGAGTTTAGAGTGGGTATAGTGTACTTGGGACAATGTCGCATCACGGTATAGTGTATTATCCCTTGTCCTTGTTTGGTTGTAGGGGTAGTACACTGTTTCGATGATGAGACATTGGATCTTGTTACAATTGGGACTATTTTACTGTACTTGTGATTGATGACATATTATATATATTCAGTTATGTGACATTTTCTTTATGTATCTTGTTACGTCCCTCTGAGGACCTAGTTATCTCTTCAGGTGTGTGCTTTGTGACTTTTCGCAGGTGTTCTAGCCATGGCCGTGATCTTCTCCATTCCTTCGAAGATAATTACTCTTGGTTCGTCTTGCCATTTTATCGATCATTTCTTGTATATTTTCTTTCATTTCAATTAGTTGGTAGTGGATTTGTCTCCGCCCAACTACATGTATAAATGATAAATTATTGAGTTGATTTATATTACTATTCTTTTGATTTTTGTGGATGAGATTTAATTATCATGGTTTACTGTATTTCACAGCTTATGTACACGTACTTAGTCTTAAGTACTTTGGGACTGGGACGTTACAGTGTATATATTGTTAGTGTGTAATATATATATATATATATATATATATATATATATATATATATATATATATATATATATATATTACATAGAATGGTTAAGCACCTTTATTTTAGTCTCGAGAGCCCTTGTGTGGAACGTTGTCTTCAAAGTGCATTTTCACATAGAATGGTTAAGGACCTTTATTTTAGTAGTCACATATACTTTTCTGTTGAGCTTTATTTATTCAATTATTGGCATGATATTATGTGTCTTGTTACGTCCCTCTGAGGACCTGGTTATCTCGCCAAGTGTGTGCTCTTGTCTTTCGCAGGTGTACTAGCTCTAGCCGTGATCATCGCTATTTCTTCGAGGATGATTGCACTTGGATCGTCTTCGTTTCTCTCGCCAAAATCTTTCTTTTGTTGTGTATTTCTCTTCATAGTTGGTAGTAGATTTGTCTCCGCCCAATATATTGTATCATGACAATTCATAATTATTTATATGATATCCTTTATTCATTTATTTTGTGTGGATGAGATTAGTTATGGTTCTACTACATTTTACAGCTTATGTATTCATATGAGGTTTCCATATATTGGAGTGTACTTCGTATGAATATAGCTGGCATGTCTACGTTCCTAGTCCTACGTATTATGGGACTCGGGCGTTACATTTTTTTGTTGTGGCCCATGCAGGTCAAGATAAATTGTTTGGTTACTTTACCGTACCAAGCAAGCCTGCGAATAGGATTAGAAGTCTAGGATCTCATCCACATATTTGACCTCCTTCCTCGATTCCATATTCGAACTATCGACTGCATCTTGCTTGATTCCTTCTATCATTGTCCTTATCTTATCTTCGTGCTTGCTAGGAATTGACCCTACTAGTTAGATGTCCCAAACACCCTTAGCTTAATTCTTTTAAGTTGGGTAGAATACCCTACGGCCCGACACACCCTTGACCGCTAAAGAGAATACAAATAGTATTATCTAGACTATAGAGACTAGAAGAATTTAACCCAATTGGTCAACCAAGCCTTGGTCAATAAAATCGTAGAATGATAGTATAGGAATAAACAAGACTTAGATTCTCATGACTCTTAGACTATTCATATTGGTTCTTATTTCATCTACCCTCGTGCCTATATTTTACTATCTAAACTAATGATGCTAATATGGCCTAGTATTTGCAAGCTAATCCTTATTAAGCTTGATCGAGGTATATGCTATTGAGCGGCCGTTCACTAACATATTGTCTAATCAAAATCGGTGTATGATGGTCTGATCAACCGAGTGCACTTTGGTTCGTCTTTTTCATATATCAATCTACGTGGATGGGATGTAGTTGAACTTTTACCTTAGAATTCTATCCACGACTGCCTTGACGATTCTTTTGAAACCTATACGACCGTCTTTGAACCACGTATTTGTAATCGATAATATTGTCCTTGCACTCCTTATTGCTTTCGCATTCAATCATTTTAGAAGGACAAAGGCGTATGCTAGAACTTTCCTCTTGCTTTCCTATCAATTATGACCATCATCACTCGATGTTGCTATATCTTCATCCTTAAACTGTTCGTCTTTTTTCTTGATCCTAAACCTACCATCGCGACTTTCTAAATCATTTGAATAATCCCAATCGTTCTCCTATTTTCATACCTTCGATCTAGACGTCCACTACTACCTCTCATAAAGGCTCTAGAAATTAATTCCCTTGATCTACTCAATTCGTGTTATCACTCAATTCATGTTATCATGATTTCATTGCCTTAACTAGAAACCCTCCATATCCATGACTATTTTCGAATTTATCAAATTCATGACCTACTAAATGCTTGTTTATGTTAAGGCGTTGTTTCTTTGCCTCGCTCGAAAACTTGTCATATTCTCATTATCGATATACCCCTTGTACCTTCTCAACTCCCTACTTATTCTTAATTTCGAGAACGAAATTCTTTTAAGTTGGGTAGGATGTAAAACCCCTAAATTTCTACTATATATTTTTTTTTATAAATTTGGTACTGATTATTTTTTTGTATTTGTACGTGCGTAGTTGCAATGTACATCGCGCACAAAATTTCGTAATTATCGAATTTGTTCGACGAGTGGAAATATGTGCAAGCGTACATATTTTTAGAAAAACATTTTTATTTATTATTTTATAGTTTTAAAATAATATATGTAATAATTATTTTAGCTATCATACCAACATTTTCAAATCTATTATTTTATTTATTTATAAAAAGTTTTTCGTTTATAATAGTTAATAATAATAAATAATATTCTTGTGCATACGTATATATTTCCTAAATATTTTATTAGTTTATATTTAAATAAAAATGTAATTTTCGAGATTTACTAATATTAATATTTTATTATTCGAAAAGATATTTAAAAATATTTATTATTTTCAAAATTATTATTATTGGTATTTTGAAAAATATATTTGGAAGTTATTGTGGCCATTTTAAATTTTGATTTAATTTTATGGATTAATTTAAATAGTTTAAAAGTAGAATTTATATTTAATTTGGGTCTAGATTATCTAGATTTAAAATTAGAGTTTAAATTGGAATTTAATTTAGAATTGATTTTTTGAATTATCTAAATGGGGTTTAAACAAACCCAAGTCCTTATCCTACTGGGAATTCCCACCTCCTATAAAAGGAGAGGTACTCCTCCATAATTCTCTACCACAATTTCCATCCATACAGTGCATCGTGTCCGTGTCCGTGCCTTCCCTCTCCACTATGAGTTCTTATACAAATACATCGATAGCTCTGTTCCGGGTCCGACAGATCCGAACCTCTGTCTCCATCGTTTCAGACACACCCGACACGACTCATCCAAATCTGACCCTAAACCTATTGCCGTCTTCCTACACCCGTCCTCGCCACAGCCTTTCCCGAGCACACGTCCACCACCACCAACCTCGCTCCTCCTCGCCCGCCAACATCTCCACAACCACCGCTCGTGTCCAGCCATCGACCAAATTCCGTCGACAACCACGTCTCCACCGCTGCCCCATCAGCGTCTCCGACCACCAACACCAACTAGCCCTCGACTCCTGCCACTCGGCCAGACCACACTGCCGTTAGCCCCATCACCACCGGCATAACCCTCTGCTAACTTCGGCAGCGCCACCACCATTACCATCACCATCGTCGTCATCTCCTCCAAACTCCCCGACCCCATGAAAATCATCACCACCACCCGAAACTCCAGCCACCTCACCACCTCCCCCGACGGACAACACCACCGCCACCACCAGAAATAGGAGAAGGGGGAAGAAACCCTCACCTCGGCCCGCGAGATCCAGCGTTCCCGTCCACCGCCGCACTCGGCTCAGCGCCGGACCGCCCGATCCCATTTTCCCTCTCCGCCGCCGTCCGCTTTCCCAGTGGCCGCCGCCGCCTTCGCGCTAGGCGCGACCATCTGCTCCACCGACACATTTTTGAGTCCCGGCCGCCTCCGACGCTACCTCCTCCCGCTCGTCCGCCGACCTCCTGCCGCAGCGGGAAGGCACGAACCGTCGCGCCGGCCACTCCTCGTCGCGCTAGGCCGGAGACCATCCCGCCGCCGGCTCTCCCCGCGCCTCCTTCCTCCACCGACCGCGAGCTCCGCCTCCGGCGCAGCCCCCTCCGAGGAATCCCTTCCCTCCCGCTCCTTTCTCTCTAATTTACTCTTTCTCTCACTCAATATGCGGATTGGGGGGGAAGAGCTGTAGTATATTAATAGAGTTTATATTATTATTATTATTATTATTATTATTATTATTATTATTATTATTATTATTATTATTATTATACTTTCCCTAAACTAAGAGCCAGAGAAGCTCATTTAAATCACCAGTATTATTATTAATAATATTACTATTATTATTATCATTATTATTATTATTATTATTATCATTATTATTATTATTATTATTATTATTATTATTATTATTATTATTATTATTATTATTATTATTTACTATTAAGTATATCATTTTCTTAATTATAGGAATTAGAAATGAACATGTATAAATATTTATAAATATGAATAAAAATATGGTTTATCATTTTAGTATTTTCTTATACAAATTTGTTGACTAAAAATATAAAAGTAGCTTCCTAAATTATTAAATAAACTCTAGTATTATTATTTTTGAATACTTATCTAGCTAATAAAATATAGTTTCTTTACCAATAGATTTATATTTAGGTTAAAAATGATTTTTCCGTTTTCTTCAAGTATTTGCCTAAAAATATAATAAAAATGTAGTTTCCTAAAAATGGTATGTACTATATATATATATATATATATATATATATATATATATCAATTATTTTCAAGTAGCTATTAAAATTATTTTGGCTAATAAAAGATATTTTTAAGTAGTATGAATATTTTATAAAAAGGGTATAAATACTTTTCTTCGCAAATCCCCACTGTCTGTCAACCTTAATCGTAACTAATTCCATAATCCTATTTCCTCGCAACTTCAGACCATTGTCCATCGATCACGGCTAATGGACACCTCGTAACTTGTCAGAACATTGTACTACACCAGGCGACATAACAGGCAAGACACCTGACCTTTACTGTTTAATTTCTCGCTCAATATCATGCATGTTTTATTCCTTATAAGTTGTTCTTTCAAAAATAGTATGTAGTTGCAAATTATTATATTGTAGTTTTCTTTATGCATTTGGCCTAGAGTTAAGGGGCCGCCTTTGTTTGTGCCGCATTCATTGGCCGACACCTGTGTGCCACGATGTCACGTGTCTCATATAGATTTGGACTTGCGTAACGACCGTACATCGGTGCGTACAGGACGAGCGTTAGGGTATAACTGCTAATATAATTGCCTAGAAGACTTAGCAGTTATTAGAAATATCATGGTGTGGATTCAGCACGAGTAGTGCATGGGGAGGGTGAAGACAGTTATTAGGTGCAGGGGCTTTCACACATTTACTTTTCTCTAGCTGCCATTTGTGACTCAGCCGAGAGCTAGTACGTCGTAGACTTATTTACTTTTCTTTAGATGCCACTAGTGCCTCGGTTGAAACACAAATGTGTCGTGTATTTACTTTTCTCTAGCTGCCGTTAGTGACTCACCCAAAAGCTAGTCGCCGTGCTTTTATTTTTCTCTAGATGCCCCTTAGCTCTTACTCGAGTGATAATGGGCCGTGCATTTACTTTTCTCTAGACGCCACTAGTGCCTTGGTTGAAACGCTAACGCACCGTGTTTCTAGTCTCGAGAGCCCTTGTGTGGAACGTTGTCTTCAAAGTGCATTTTCACATAGAATGGTTAAAGACCTTTATTTTAGTAGTCACATATACTTTTCTGTTGAGCTTTATTTATTCAGTTATTGGCATGATATTATGTGTCTTGTTACGTCTCTCTGAGGACCTGGTTATCTCGCCAGGTGTGTGCTCTTGTCTTTCGCAGGTGTACTAGCTCTAGCCGTGATCATCGCTATTTCTTCGAGAATGATTGCACTTGGATCGTCTTCGCTTCGCTCGCCAAAATCTTTCTTTTGTTGTGTATTTCTCTTCATAGTTGGTAGTGGATTTGTCTCCGCCCAACATATTGTATCATGACAATTCATAATTATTTATATGATATCCTTTATTCATTTATTTTGTGTGGATGAGATTAGTTATGGTTCTACTATATTTTATAGCTTATGTATTCATATGAGGTTTCCATATATTGGAGTGTACTTCGTATGAATACAGCTGGCATGTGTACGTTTCTAGTCCTACGTATTATGGGACAGGGGCGTTACACTTTCCTTTTATCCCGACGGCCTCGTCGTCCTTGGCGCATAAGGCTACGACCCCCCTCCTCCTCCAAGAGCCTTGTCATTCGTAGACACACTCGGAGCTAAGACCACTCTGGTCTTCCCACTCTCAGAGGTGACGCTCCATTCTATCGACACTCCCCATCAGTCTGGAGATAATTGTTTCTCAGTGCAGTTCTCCAATGCAGACATTTCAGCTCTGTTCAAATCCTTACCTCGCACCTGGGTCCTGCGATTCTTCCCCACCTGCCCTAAAATTCAGAGGATCCAAACCATGGTCGCACCTAGGACCTTTCTCCTGGATACAGCGTCGCCCCACTCGATCCCAACTCCACGCTTCTACATCTATCCTCCGATACAGATGGCAGGAAAGCGCTGCTCCACAGCTCAAGAAGAATCGACAAACACCATTTTTCTCTCTCCAAATGGAATGCTCTCGGAGGATCATCCTCCTCGATCATGACCACTTGGGTCACTTTCCCGAACCTCCCCCTCATTTGCTTTGCCACGGCGGCTCTGCAGAGGATCGCTAGTTTCTTTGGCAAGTTCATTGCCATGGCCGCAGAAAACAGTAGCGTCGCAAAGGACAACTACGCTAGAATCTGCATGGAGATTGACGTCTCTAGAGAGCTCCCACAGTCTATCATCATAGCGCTGGGTGACCACATGCACACTCAGCCAATCATCTTCGAGCAATGGATCAGCTACTGCAACCATTATCGCACAAGGGGTCACTCCTTGGCGCGATGTCGTCGCGCTCACCCGGAGCTATTTAAGCCAGTTTCTCGCATAACCCATCAACCGTCTTTCAACAAAATCCCATCATCCACCCCCCACCCAACTTCCATCTATATTTTGCCTCTGATGACGATACTACTCCCATTCGAACCCATACCGCCCTCCAAGGCTCTCTCCCAATCGCAGCTCCAGAGCCCTACGATCCCCTGGCGCCATCCAATTGTCCTAGGGCTACGATCATCGGGCTTCATCCACAAACCCCCTCCGCTGCGCTAGCCTCCGCCAACCAATTCGACGCCCTTGCTCAGGTCGCCACAGATGATCCAGCGGATCTCACCATCACAGACTGCTCGGTACACCCCCCCAATCAAGGCAAGAAACCCGCAGCCATGGGTCCCGCCTATCAGTCTGATAGCCTCGTCCAAGGCAACACAGCAGACCTCTATGAGCATAATACCATGCCCGCCCCCAGGCAGCATCCACTAAGGTCCGTCAGCAGGAGAACTCGGGATCCTCAGAGGCCGCAGATCCATAATATTTCAAAGGGGTTCCGATTGCAGCCCCTCTGTAATGGGACCCAACCGAAGACCCCAACTCGAGCACCTCACCCCCTGATGACCCCGTCATTTCAGATCCAACACCAAACACAGATACATCAGCTGCCGCCCTTGTGTCGGCGCTCAGAGAATCCCCTATCCAATATCGCAATTTTTTTCGAGCGGATCGCTAATGTTTGCTCCCCGGCAGAGGCTCTCCGGGAACTCCACATCTTTCGCAGCTTATACGATAACCCCGATCTAGCATACGCTATCCTCCCAAGAATGCTAGAGGTCGAGCAGGCTCTCGACGCGGCTCTGGACATTCACAACAACGAACACATAAACTTGGATTCATATTTTGTAGACATTTTCCCGTCACCAAAGTTACCCAACGATTCGTGAGAGATGCCGACTAAGCTAGCAGCGTGCAGCAATGTCCGTCTCGTCCAGGGTCCTGCGCTCCTCCTGTTCGGGGAAGAAGCAGACCCCACTCTTTTCGGATCCTCCATAGTTTTCGTTTTGGCTTTGTAGGTAGGCGTCCTCCCTAGTGGAGGTTTTATTGGTGCTTGGGCCATCTCCCGGTACCCCTGTTTCGCCTTGAATAATATCCTTCGTTCCTTAATATATATATATATATATATATATATATATATATATATATATATTTTCCTTAATATATATATATATATATATATATATATTAAGGAAAATATATATATATATATATATATATATATATATATATATATATATTAAGGAAAATATATATATATATATATATATATATATATATATATATATATATATATATATATATATATATATATATTTTACATACACATATACAATTTGGTGTGTACATATATGTATACATATATATTATTTGGTATATGTATATACACATATTATATATATATATATATATATATATATATATATATATATATTTTATATATATATATATATATATATATATATATATATATATATATATATATATATATATATATATATATATATATATATTTTTTATATATATATAGTATATGTATATATATATATATATATATATATATATATATATATATATATATATATATATATATATATATATAGTATATATATACATATATATTATTTGGTATATGTATATACACATATAATATATGTATATAATATATATATAAATATATATATAAATATTTTATATATATATAAATATATATATATTTGGAATAAGGGTTAATTTATTCCTCGCATATAGCGGAAAAGGTATTAAAGTACAACATCACAACTTTCCATGCCCCAATATACTATTATGGGGCTATTACAGATACATCGAATTCTATATTATGTAGAATTCCAATAGGGGGGGTAGTCAAGCCCTCAAAGATACGACTGTTCCGCTCCTTCCAGATGTGCCAAACAGACGCAGCAAGACGGACTCTGGCTCGTCTAGCCCACCCCGGATCCCGACCTCTGTGATCTCGGATCCAACTAAGAATGCTCATAATATCTCGGTCCATCCCCACTCCTCCTCTTAGCTGTGCACATTGCTCAGTCCAAATGTGCCAGGTCACCGGGCAACCAAAGAAGAGATGCCCTATGGATTCATTAGCATCAGTACATAGCACACATTTGGCATCCGGGATCAGCATCCCAAACCGGAGGAGTCTGTCTCTCGTCATCAATCTATTCCGGAGGAGGCGATAAGCACATAGTTGCATTTTCCGTGCAACTCCCTTGCCCCAAATGAAGTCCACCTCCTCAGCCTGGTCGTGGTGGGTCCGAACCAGATCATAGCAGCTACGAAAGCAGAATGGACCTGAAACTCCCCCCGTACCTGGGCCGGCCCAGCTCCATGAATCCTCTGTCTGGGTAGCGTTTATGGGAATAAGGTGAATCTCGGCTGCAAGCTGGCCAGTAAAAGGGTATCCTTCTGGCCTCCAAACTTCGTCTCTAATGATCCGGCTGCGTGTGAGCCCCCTTCTAGCTTCCCTGTCCAGCTGTCCTTCCAATATCTCGAGCAGGGATCTGGAGCCCAACCAAGGGTCTAGCCAAAGGTCGGTAGTCGTTCCATCCTTCATGTGCCTGCAGATAGCTGTCTGGAGCACCGGTCTACATCTCAGAATGGCCTTGAATGTAACCGAGAAATTATTGTCTATCCTGCAGGCCCAGAAGTTGGTCCTCCGTAAGTATCTGCCAGCCATCCACTCGGCCCAGAGCGACCCCCCTTGATGAATTTCCAGGCCATCTTCACACAAGCTGCCTTCCGAACCGCATGAAGAGGCCTCAACCCAACTCCTTCCTCCTCCCGAGGCCGACATAACTGATCCAATGAAATCGCATAGATCCCTCCCCTCCAGATGAAGTTAGCGCAAATAGCCTCCACCTTCCGAATGGTAGCTGTGGGGATCCGGATAGACTGGAGCCAGAATATAGCGATGCCCGCAATGACCGACCGTACCAACTCAATCCGTCCCCCAAATGAAAGCCCCGCCGCTTGCCAGCCCTCCACTCTCTTCTGGGCAAAGTCCACCAAGCTATGACAATCCTGCTCTCGGACATAGTTGACCGTAAGTAGGACCCCCAGTATTTTACTGGAAGCTCGCCTCTGTCCACACCTAAGGCGAAGGCTCTCTCCTCCTGAAGTGTACACCGAGAGCTGAAGTAGACTCTGCTCTTCTCCCGGTTTAACTGGAGCCCAGATAGCCGCCGGAACTCCTCCATAATGTCAGAGAGCGCTCTCATTCCCCTCATGGAAGGCTGGAGAAGCACCAATAAATCATCAGCATAAATCAAATGAGATACAGCAGGACTTACCAACCGGAAAAGGGGAACGATCCTCCCGCTATGTACTGTTATATCCATCATACTCGTAAAGTACTCCATCACCAAGGTAAAGAGATACGGGGAGAGGGGGTCGCCCTGCCTCAACCCCCTGTTGCTACTAAAATAGACATGTGGCGTGCCCTGGATGAGGACAGAGAAGGTAGGGGAGCAGATGCACTCCCTCACCCTCGCAACCCATCTCTCGTCAAACCCCATGGCAAGCATCAAGTGGCACAGGAAGTCCCGATTGACCGTGTCATACGCTTTCCGAAGGTCAAGCTTCACACAAGCCTTCATCCCCCCCGGTTTGCTGAACTCCCGCACCATCTCGTGAGCAAGCAGACTGTGCTCCGCTATCGACCGACCCTTGATGAACGCCGCTTGGTTCTGGGACACTAGACCCTGCATAATCCCCTCCATACGCATGCACATAAGATGAGTGATAATCTTGTAAAGGAAATTACAGCAAGCTATGGGTCTAAAGTCTGCAAGCGAGGTCGCTCCTTCCTTCTTTGGAACCAGAGTCAAGAACGTATGGTTCATCTCCTTCAGCAGCCGGCCCTCAGCAAAGAACTCCTGGACAGCTGCCAGAACAGGTGCCTTAAGCACACCCCAGTGTCGCTTAGGCGGAGAAACCATCAGGCCCAGGAGCTTTGTTGGGATTAGCCTTCTTCACAATATCTTCCACCTCCTCCATCCTCACCGGTGCCAAAAGTAGACTGTTCCCATGTCGGGACACCAGTCTCTTCGTAACCAGGGCCGGAAACATGCTGGAGTAGTCCGACTGCTGGTATAAGTCAGTGTAGAATCTGACGGCCTTCTCCTGGATCTCCACCGGGTCTCCTACAAGACGTCCCTCAGCATTCAGAAGTCTGGGGATGTTGTTCCGATGCTGACGGGTGCAGATCACATGATAGAAAAATTTAGTGCACCGGTCTCCATCTTTGAGCCAGGTGCATTTAGCCCTCTGAGCCGTACTGATCTCCTCCTGAAGTCTCATGATGCTAACCTCCTCAATCAGGGTCTTCTCCTTAGCCGCCAGTTCTCCATTCATAATGTCAGATTAGAGGGCAACCTGAGTGACCCGCAGCTCTTCTTCCTTCTCAGCCAGGGTAGTCCGCGACCTCGTCTTCACCCACCCCCTGATAGCCCTCTTGAGTTGTTTGAGCTTGTAAACCATGCGAAATTGGGCCGGGCCATCCCGAAAGTGCTGCATCCCTCTCATAACTACCTCCTCATAACCTGGTGATAGGTACCAACTGTTGTTGTACCGGAACGGCCTCGCCCGCAGAGCGGGTCTCTCACATAGGCCCACCCGGATAGGAGAATGATCGCTAGTATCCGCTGCCAGACCTTCCGCCACCGAGTTCGGAAAACACCTGAACCACTCGCTGTTGCCCAAGGACCGATCCAGCTGACAAGCAATACGATTCTGAGTAGCCTTATTGTGCCAGGTCTAGATATGTCCAGTTCGCTCCAGCCCCCGCATACCTGACATAAGAAGGCACCTCTGGAAGTCATATAAAATTGGATCCGGTACAGGTCGGCCCCCAACCTTCTCTTGACGAAGCAACATAGCATTGAAGTCCCCCATGATGAGGAGGAGAAGATGCATGTTGTCCGCCATACGACCCATAAGCACAATATCCCCCCATAGAGCCTCCTGGAGTCTCCGGTCGTTGTGCCCATATACAGTACCCATGATGAATCTGAATCCACCTTTGTTCTCAAAAGTAACACCGATGAGTTGCTCAGACTTGTGAATCTGAACCCCCACCCAACTACCTGTGTTCTACCTTACCCAGATCCTTGCCATACCACAAAGATCTAAGTTATGGATGTGATCCCAGGTTGCCGGAGTCCGACGCGAGAGCAATGCGGCCCCTTGAATCTTCGTCTCCAGCAGAATAGCAATATCACATGCCTCTCTCCTCAGCACCCCTCTGATCTCCCTCCATCGACCAATGGAACACCCCCCTAATATATATATATATATATATATATATATATATATATATATATATATATATATATATATATATATATATATATATTGAGAATATGAATGTATATATTTTATATACATATATACAATTTGGTGTATACATATATGTATACATATATATTATTTGGTATTTGTATATACACGTTTTCTTTTCTAATTCCTAACTAAATACCAACAGCCCAAATCCTTTCTTTCCAATAAAGCTAAAACCCAGACCAGGAAGTTGGCCCATGGGGCAGTGTCATTAGCAAGCGGGTACGGGTCTAACGACCCAAACCCACTAACCCGCGCCCGACCCGAACCCTCCCATTTGAAACCAACGACCAAATGGAGGCAATGTACATCTTCCTTCTTCAAAAGCGCGATAGCCTGCGCTCTGCTCACAGCGTATGGGCATGGCAGGCACGCCTTACGGCAGCCCCTGTGCAATCTAGACCGTTCATCCTCCCCATCTCTTCCTTCTCCACTCCTCTATATATAACACCACTTCTCTCTCTTCCCTGAAAACCAAAACCCTAGCCACAAATACTAGTAAGGGCCTATCCCTTCCCCATTGTAAAACCCATATCCTACCCTACCCGAACACGGTAACTCAAATCCAATTAACTCAAACTATCCGGTAACCCACTCCTCTATTCCAACTCCACGATCCCCTTTTTTAGTCGCACACCTCCACCTCACCCCCTTCCTCTCACGTAATATTTCTCAGAAACTTTAGAAACCCTTTCACAGAAAGTTTCACTTTCCTCTTCCACAAAAAAAATCCATAACTCTCCCTACTCCACCAAATCCAAATCCGAAGGCACCACCGAACTCCCCTCGCCGCCCTTTCCAAATCCAGACCGCTCTCCCCAACCTTCCGAGCCCGTCCCCGTGTCGCTCCCGTGACAACGCCCGACCAGCCGGCCCTAGCCCACGTGCGCCCTCCCGCGCATGTCAGCCCCACGTGCCCGTACGTGCATGTGTCCGTGTCCAGCTTACTTTGGGCATCCCGACACTTCGTTTCGAGTTCGAGGCCTCCCCTCGGTGCTCTATCACAACCTGTGGTAACTTTCCTACCTTCTTTGGTTTTCACAGAACCTATTTCTGTTCCTGGGAATAGTTTGTTTGGGTTATAATTAGTTTCCTAATTAAATAGTATTATTGTTAGAATTATTAATTGTTTAGCGTTAGCTGTCGATTAATATATTTTAGATCCGTCAACTACGTAATTATGATTAATGCCATAGCTACCTTAACCAATAACTTTGCATTTTTTATTAATTAATATTTTGGCTGTGAAATACTATTAGTAATTTAATCGTTACTAAAAAACGTATATGTATATATAACTTTTAAACAGTTTTATATCTAAAAGTCTTTCATAATAAAATAAGTATTTATTTATAGTCAAATAAAATAATTATTTATATTTTTGTCCCAAAAACTTATTAATTTTGTAGTAGTTTAGCTACTTAATAATTAGTGAGAAATAGAGTTTATCGCTGAAGAAGGTATTTTTACACTTATTAATTATCTTGGAACTTTTGCAATAAAAGAATTCTATTAAAATATTATATTATAATTACTTTTCTTATTAAATAATTAATCTTGTAAATAAAAGAGTATAACTTTTCTTGAATGATAAACCTGGTTATTTAAATTATTTTTTTGGTAAAATCATTTCTATTTAATTATAAATATTGAAAATATTAGTTTTGGGAAATCTTAATTTGATAAAATAATAAATTGTTTGTACGACTTAATAGTTAAATTTTCTTATCTTTATTTATTACGGCAAAACATGTATTTTACTAAAAATGGTTATTTTGTCACTTAATGTTAGTTTTATAAAATTTATTCTTAATATATAAATATTATTTTTTTCTAAACTTTTAGGTTCTTTCAACCGATCAGACTTAGCACTTTTAGTGATGCTTTTAAGGGTTACAGTGTAGTTATTCTAGTTTTTAAGCCTGGTGTTACGAATCTGTAGGTTCGGGACCCTAAACCCTAGCGGTTACCTGCTACTCGTCGTTTTTCATGCCAAGGAGATATCCAAGGCAAGTTTTATATCTATTCCATGTCTGTATTTTTATTTTAATAATTAAATGTATGCATCAGTTGGTTACATGTAGTATAGTTACACTGATTTATCGTGGATCCCTCTCGAACTCCACATGGGTTGATGGATTGCTGGATGGCTATCTTGACATGTTAATTATTGATTATTGACTCATTGACTCATTTGACTCATTGACTTGGGGATTGCTTGGGGGAGTAGTATAACGTCTATGACCAAAGCCAAATCTTGCTCGTTTTTCGTCTCGCGCTAACCCCTACCACACAGGGGGTTGAGCCGTACCGTATACTATTCGTTTTGGCCAAAACGTTAGTATACATATTACCTCTATCCCAGCCGGTCACAGGCCCTATTATATATTCAAACACTAGCTTAGCATTGGATCATTCTGGACATTGACATCATCTTGCTTGTTGGTCTTTCTACTATTAAATACAAAAAAAAATTGTTTCTTTAATTGTCTCGTACTTTACATTTATTATTTATTTAGAATTGCTAGATGTGGATGAAATATGTTCTTGCTCCCTCCTGACTGGAGACCCAATATTTTTAGGTGATTGCGACGAAGAGGAGCTGCCTTACTGCACTTTCTACGGGACAGACTTGGGTCCCGCAGAGGCTGAACCAGGAACCCCTGAACCCTAGAATGTTGGCTTAGAACTTTCCTTTACTTTCCTTTCAGAATCTTTTGTAATAAAATGAATATTGTTGTTGTTTGTTTTTTTTTCCAGACTTTTTTCAGTTGAATAAAATATTTTATTTTTGTTAGATGTTTCTGCATGTTGTGTTTCACTGCTTGATACAGCTTACTGCAGCCGTCTCACAACGGTGCACGCTGGGCATGATCCGACTAGATCCACTACATTGGGATCGGATCATGACATATTTTTAGTGGTGGCCCATGCAGGTCCAGTTCTGTAAATTGGTCTAGTCAACTTAGTCTTGACCAGCATGCAGTTCTGCCGTCTGACCTAGATCTAGATATGACTCTAGGAAAATAGTCTCTAGAAACAAAGTTAGAACATTTAGATTATTTTTACCATGCCACAACATAGGATCGAATTTATCTTACTTGTATAAAATCTATTTTTGCCTGCTTAGAGTTTTATAGGCTACCTTACTTATATTGTACCCAAACCTTACCCAGATTAGGCTGATTGTATGATGGATTTTACTCCCTATATTATTTTCTAGATTTTATATATCTTTCAGTGTCTCATGACTTTCGGGGATTACTTTCCTCCATATCTTTATCAGATTTTACTCCCTATATTATTTTCACCAAGTCACTTTGCTATTTATGGATTAATATTAGATTTTTCAATCTCCTTATTCAGCAAACCTATTTCCAATTTCTTTATTAGTTGAATCAAATCTTACTTTTGTATCTTTATTTAGAATCTAGATCCATTCACTATTTAGAATTTTAAATTCTCCTTTAGCAAACCTAATAAACTCTTATCTACCCAAAGTATTCTACGACTAGTGTATCCAACCATTTGTCTTGACCTTATTCCCAATTGACTTTCTCGGAACTAATCCCGAACCAAATTCTTCTGGAACCATAAAGTCCTAAGGTTAATTGCTACCAAAAGAATTAGTTTAACTTAGCTAGTTCACGAATCTTCCAAAGGAATTATTTTCTAGAAATAATTCCAATATTGATTGATATTTCCTAAGTTATTCCAAGGACCGGGAATATTTTCATTTGTTGATTTTCTCCACTCAACTTGAAACCTTACTTTCTCTATGCAACTTCTTGATCAATTCAAGGCCTAGAAAGCTTCTAAACTCAATGCTTGAGTATCATGAAGCAGGAACGGTCAAAGAATTGATTCCATCCATTATTAAATTTTCTTTAGTCATTGAAAAATATTTAATTTGTTGAGCTATCCCTTTGAAATTCTCATGGACAAAGTTGAGAAAATATTCAGTGACCTAATATGGCTTCACACATATGCATTGCAGTCATTTATCTGAATTATAGAAATTGCGAGTTTACTGCAGCCAGATGCGCACTGGCTAGGCATAGGCTCTAAGTTGAAGTGATTTCAGGTGTTCATAGGTTTTCGGATATTATTGAGACTATGTCCTAAATGCATCTTGTTTGTCTCCTATGTTGTTCAACCAGAAATGGATAAAGTTGATAGACTACTCGATAACCTATCATTATTCAAGTTATGGAGCCAAAAATTTATTGAAGTTAGGTGCACTCTAGCGAGGCATGAATTTGAGGCAAAGTGACTTCGGATATATTTGGTTTCTGAATATTATTAAGACTATATCCATACCATGGTTGTCTCTTTAACACCATCAAATTATTTTAACTTTTGTCCGATTAGAGGATTTACATTTTTATTGGTTGTCTCTATTTCTAGAAATCTCTTATCATAGCCAGAAAGAATGGATTTCCTATGGAATTCTACTTGATTTTCCTAGAACTTATTATGACCATGTCAATCTCTTTTAAGGTCCAATTTTAGTATATTGCATATGTTTTGTGGATAGTTATATATTTTGTAGCTATATTTAATAGTTAGTCGACAGTTATATGCAGGAAAAACCTAGATAGTTATCTAGCAACCGTATTATATTATTCCGGTAAGAGCACCCATAGAGGATCGATATTTTTCCTAATAAGATTATATCGCTAAGGGTAGAATGACAAGGCACATTGTAAGCAAGTTAGTCTGGAGAGAATTATAAATTATGGTTCATTTTGGATAGAATCATTACTAGTGCTTGGGTATTGGATTTGAACAAATGGATATAATTGACGATTTTGAATTTTATGATTAAAGGAAGAGTTATAGAAGATAGAGGAAAACATAGATAGAGTTAGCAAGAAAAGTCTAGGATTTGGTAAGGTTTTTCCAAAGAGGAAGTGAATTTGGATAATATATATAAACATGAGAATATGATGGTCAAGTAATTGAACACTTGACGAGGATAAACTTTTATGATCAGATGACTACTATACTCAGAAGGGACGGCTATAACCATGGAAGAAATATCATGAGCAATGAAATGATAGTGAATAAGCAGTGAGGAATTGAGATAAGACCATTGGTATGTAACTTTGGAAAGGGACAATTGGGTTTAAAATTTCTACCAAACATTGGAGACTCATATTAGTTATTGTAAGAATGATTGAGATTTTGTGATATTTTGCTAATGTGTTTGGATGAGAACGATTGTTAGGTGCATGGTTAAAGACTAAAATTTGATTAATGATTATAATTTAGGCAATTGATTTCAATAATTAAAAATTCTCGAATATAGATCGTGGATCGACATTCTAAGGATTTACTCTGACAACTGAAGATTGTGACTTTGATGTAGTTAGTTTTGGAAGAATGACTGACAATTGAAAATTGATGTCTGTAAAATAATTTTATCGAAAAAAATACTTAAAATTTGAAATACATTTGGCATACGAGGTACATACAACGACGGATGGAAATTTGATTTAGATGATTTATGATTCCCAATAGAGTTAGTTTTAATACCTTAGCAGCTAGCTGCCTTAGTTTTCTGTAGATACTGGAAGTTTAGCCAGTTTAGCGAGTTAGAGATTGATTTTTGAATGGGTGTTAATAAGATGGTTATCTTGTAAGTTATTTTTTTCCTTCATATCCTATCTTGAAATGCCTTTTTGACCCTTGAAATAGTGTTTTGATATCTTTCTACCACCATTTGGTCATCACGCAGTCCTCAATGGAAATATCTTATCTGATTACATTCCTATCATAGAACTTGTTGATTTTCTCTGAGTCACAAACCCTTATATCCTATTATAATTTGATTTAGAATTTTTAGTCCCTCATCTCAGAAGATTCTATTACTTTCTGCCTTCTCAATAAACTGTTGATATCCATTTTCTTCTTGCATTTTCTGTTTCATGAGACCTCATTCGATTTTTTTTCCTATTTTATGATCATATTTTAAACATACCTAGATTTTACTCGTGCCTAAAAATAATTTTTGATCACAACAATATTCCAACCCTATCTCAGATCATATCTAGATAATTCTGACCGTGCCTATTTTTATCATTGTACCTGTCACGCCCCAGTACCGGAATACTGAGACGGACTAGGCCAGCTACACCGTATGAGGTATATAAACGTCATACGGCGATCGTGGCTGTCAAGAGACTAGGGGGTGCATGCTACAATCAGGTCTCCTATGGTCCCACAGAGCATCTATGTCCCAATCAATCAAAACAAAAAGCAGTAAATAATGATCATATAAGACAAAGCAGTAAGGCGTCCCCGACGCTTCATCAGAATGATTCATGAGTCTAGCTATACAAAATGATGAGCTAGTTCCGAGAGTCAATAGTACATAACTATAGTCAGCTGCAGTCTGATTTAATTACAATTATGCAAAGGAAACAAGTGTCCAGAACTGCCGGCTAAACAAGTGCCGGTGGCTAACTGCCAAGTACAAAATAGAAGATATCAGAGCGGTGAAGAAGAAACCCACTCATGGTCCCTGGCGTCCATACTCCTGGTGTGCACCATTGTTCGGGTGGAAGGCTGGATCCTTTGGAGCTGCTACGAGATCTGGCCAAACAAAACCAGCGGGGTCAGGCCCCGAATAGCAAGTACCACAAGGGAGCACAAAAGAGTGAGATAAATCCAATAAGTTAAATAAGACCTGATTCACGAGTTATAGGCTTATACCATATCATCGAGACAATACGACACCCTTACAACCAAACAAGGACAAATGGTGCCAATATCGTGCCGAGATAAGATATATCCTATAACCATGGGCAGGTAAAAAGGGCTTCTGATCGCGACTTCGGTCCATGGCCTATCGCAGCACAATAGCCCAACCCAACAACCAAACAAGGACATGGGTTGGACCACGCACCACGATAGTCCATGTTCCTCAGTTGCTAACAGAAGAAAACATATCACAAATAAGTCAGCTTACAAGCGGCCAATCAATCCTACGGCTTTCTATGATTGTCTGGATTATTCCAGTAATGCAATATATATATATATAGGAATCCTCAGATCATATCGTATTCCAGCAGGGCTAGCCAAACCATTATATACAAGCAAGCACGAAATGCACCGGTCCCTCGAAAGGCCACCGCGCTAGAATAAGCAGTAACGGTTCCAGCTCTCCTATAGGAAGAGCTGGCTCGGCAGTCACAAATCAGATACTGCACTCCACTAGTGCGGATGACTATACAGTATCCGAGGCAGCCAACCCGACGCGCCAGGACGGGACCCAGGGCGGCTGGTGACGTACGATCTCGAGATTCTGTTCCCTCCCAATGCTTCTACCAATTTAAGTTACTTAGATTAACCCTATCTCGATATTAGAATTACATGTCGTGGTCACATGGTCATCCTCCTATATGTCGTACTATAGTACGTGTACCCTAAGTATGAATCCACATCGGCTCAATCTAGATCCATGCTTAGTGTAATGCATCAAACAACAATCATTTTACCACGACACTATTACTGACCAATTACCATGACTTGCTGGAAGGTACACATGTATTGACATATAACACGAATAATCACTTAGCATGTAGAGTCACACCTCAGTGCACTCATTAAATGGCACCGCAGTGCATACTAATATTGTATCTCAATACACACTTAGAACATGTACCAGCACGTATACAGGTAATCAGGTCAGGAACATGGTCAAGTCAGGAAGTCACTCGGACTCCTCGTGACATAAAAGTCACATATGATTTCAGGTTAAAGTAAGACATGAGAGCCCTTGAAGCCAATACAAAGATCTACAACTTTCATGTTGGGAGTTAGGAGAAATTCTGGCCACAATTCAGCCAAATAGGACTTAAAATAGCCAAAAACAGCCAAAATAGGCACTATGCGGCACTATTCAGCACTATGCGGCACTATGCAGCATCCTTATGCGGCTCGGCACTATGCAGCACTATGCAGCATCCTCATGTGGCTCGGCACTATGCGGCACTATGCAGAATCCTTATGCGGCTCGGCACTATACGGCACTATGCAGCATCCTTATGCGGCTCGGCACTATGCAGCATCCTCATGCGGCTCGGCACTATGCGGCACTATGCAGAATCCTTATACGGCTCGGCACTATACGGCACTATGCAGCATCCTTATGCGGCTCGGCACTATGCAGCACTATGCATCATCCTTATGCGGCTCGGCACTATGCAGCATCCTTATGCGGCTCGACACTATGCAGCACTATGCAGCACTATGCATCATCCTTATGCGGCTCGGCACTATGCAGCACTATGCAGCACCCTTATGCGGCTCGGTACTATTCATCGTCCCTGCCAGAATCAGGACAGATGAACATAGAAGTTTGACCAAAATTGTTTTGGCCATAACTTCCTCAAAACAAGTCGAAATCTAACTTTTCAAAGGTCAAAATTGTGTAGAATCAAATTTCCTACAACATAGGACCATTAGTTTTTGAAAATAACCAAGTTTGATAGATCAAAACCATGGAAACCCATAGAACCCTAGTTTTAGAAACTTAGATCTACACCAAACTAGCCATTAAAATCAAAAACTCCAAGAACTAAACTTGTAGAGAATGAAGAGAAGAACAATATAGACAAATAATATCAAAGAAAAATCAAGAAATGAAAATGCAATAATCTCTCCATTTGGTGCAAGATGTACTTGCCTAAAAGTTTGCTTGAGGAAAATAAATGAAAGAGTGAATGAGGAGAGAGAGTGTGGAAGAGAATATATATAGGGGTTGGGTTGACTCAAAGAAACCCTAAGCTTAAGCATGCTCTTAACCACATGACCAATGACAGGTTAAATGCTACATGATACAACTAATTAAATTAATTAAATAAAATCCTAACCACAACACGGTTCAGAAATCTTATCATCGAAACAGTGAACCACGCCTACAACCAGACAAGGACAAGGGGTGGCACACTAATCCGCGACGAGATACTGTTCCATGCCATGGCCAGTTACAAATACAGGATAAATACAATAAAGATACAGGTGTCAGATACCATATACATGAAAAATCAAAAATTTACGTATTCCGGGAATGGGGAGTGACATCTCTACCCTCCTTAGAAAAATTCCGTCCTCGGAATTTCGATAAGGCTAGTCGAGCGCGCTCTCAGATCACGAAATACACTCATGACATAATGCAAGCACAATTATCAAACAACACATGACATATGAACAGATTACGAAAGAAAGAACTATTAAGTAAAAGCACAAACAATAATCATACCATAGAAGGAAAGTGATCGGAGACATACGAATAAAATATGCCTCTCAAGTCAGGTAGGAATTCGTCCTCGAGGTCCTACACTGACTCCCAAAGTGGACAAGGATCAGCACTTGAGATAAGTCGGTACCAATGACTAAATCAAGAACGAGACTCTGTCCAGGACGTACTCCCGTAATCAAGACACATGATGAATATCACGTATCACATGATACGAGAGCAGATGAGTGAGACGAGAAAGATGCCTTCACTCTTCGAATATAGAACTCAAGGAATTATAATGAATAATACTGAAATCTTACCCATAATCTGATCGCCTTCAGCCAACCTCTGCTCTAATACTCCAAATTCTTCTTGCATTTGTCCCTGCCTTCCTTGGCCCTGCTGTCCAACCTGATGTTGCGCTTGTCGGTACATCTGAGCTTGTGTCAGTAATGGGCGCTGGGCTAGTGGCCTCACTGCTAGTGCTGGCCCTTGATACGGTGCTACCTCTGGAGCTGGCAACGCCGAAAACCGTTGAGCTGGCCCTCCTGGCCTCTGCATCATAGGACAATTGGCAATCCTATGGTCTGGACTACCACACCTCAAGCATAATCCATTAGCTGAACGACACACATCCCTAGTGTGCCCTCCCTTACCACAGTAAGTGCAACCCACTGGTGCTTCCTGACGCTGCTGCTGGTTCCTCTGTTGCTGCTGTCGAACTGGTGCAGTCACAATTGTCGTGACTAGTGCTGCATCACGAATACGGACGCCAGATACTGGTGCTGACATCTGAGGTACTGCTCCTCCCCCAGCACTCTGCGTATGAGACCTCTTCTGGCCCCCAGTCCTTGCTGATAACCTTTGAATAGTAAGCTCGTGCCTCTGAGCCGCCGTCAATACTGCATCGAATGTCTGGTAGTCGTGCCCCTCGACCAGCTGCAAAATCTCTAGGTGAAGTCCCTGCTGGAACCTCATTGCTCTTTCTAGCTCTGTCGTCACCATCATCCGAGCAAACCTACTTAACCTGCAGAACTCCGCTGCATAACCATCCACCGTCTTACCAGCCTGCTTAAGACTGATAAACCTCTGCTGTAGCTCATATCGCGCTACCACGCCAAAGTACTTAGCCTTGAATCTGGTACTGAAGCTATCCCAGGGAACAGGACGCCTCATTCCAACCTCTTCCGATGCCCACCAGTCGCGGGCGAGATCCTGAAGTAAAAGTCTGACCTGGTCAACCTTCTCTTCTGCTGGAACCTTTGCTGCGGTCAATATGGCCTCTGTATCCTGAAGCCAAGCATCCGCCGTGATGGCATCCTCCGTGCCGTCAAAATATCTCGGGTTAAGTCGACAAAACCTTTCGGACGCTCCTGAATCATTTCTGACACTTCTTTCAAGGGCTAATTGCAACCCCTGATTCTGTAGCACATTTTTTTCTTGCTGTCGGGTTTGTTGTTGCTGTTGGGCTGCCGTCTGGCGTTGCTGGGTCTCCAATAACCTTCTAATAATCTGTAATAGTGCCGACGCATCTAGTGCTACTGGTACTACCGGCATCACTGGAGGTACGGGATCCTCTGGCCTCTGTAGCTCAACTGGCTCATGCTCGGTAATGTTCTCGATGTGAATCTGTCCAGGTAGAGGGGCTACCCCTTGCTGATCTCCAACTGGTCCCTGATCTACTGGATTCTTTCCCATGCCGGCTCCTCCAATAGCCGAGAATGATGTGACCCTAAAGGAAAGGATACAAGGTATCAAAAGACAGGACGGGAAGGAATCGAGGATGACAATCATGTTAGCAATCAAGGTGGGAGAAAGAGAAAATGAATCAGGAGATCAAGGGGAACATGTTTTGATTGAGACTCCTATAATCGCAAAACCCCACAAGTCTGAAAAACAGACCTTGTATGGGCCACCACTAAAACCTTGTCACGCCCCAGTACCGGAATACTGAGACGGACTAGGCCAGCTACACCGTATGAGGTATATAAACGTCATATGGCGATCGTGGCTGTCAAGAGACTAGGGGGTGCATGCTACAATCAGGTCTCCTATGGTCCCACAGAGCATCTATGTCCCAATCAATCAAAACAAAAAGCAGTAAATAATGATCATATAAGACAAAGCAGTAAGGCGTCCCCGACGCTTCATTAGAATGATTCATGAGTCTAGCTATACAAAATGATGAGCTAGTTCCGAGAGTCAATAGTACATAACTATAGTCAGCTGCAGTCTGATTTAATTACAATTATGCAAAGGAAACTAGTGTCCAGAACTGCCGGCTAAACAAGTGCCGGTGGCTAAATGCCAAGTACAAAATAGAAGATATCAGAGCGATGAAGAAGAAACCCACTCATGGTCCCTGGCGTCCATACTCCTGGTGTGCACCATTGTTCGGGTGGAAGGCTGGATCCTCTGGAGCTGCTACGAGATCTGGCCAAACAAAACCAGCGGGGTCAGGCCCCGAATAGCAAGTACCACAAGGGAGCACAAAAGAGTGAGATAAATCCAATAAGTTAAATAAGACCTGATTCACGAGTTATAGGCTTATACCATATCATCGAGACAATACGACACCCTTACAACCAAACAAGGACAAACGGTGCCAATATCGTGCCGAGATAAGATATATCCTATAACCATGGGCAGGTAAAAAGGGCTTCTGATCGCGACTTCGGTCCATGGCCTATCGCAGCACAATAGCCCAACCCAACAACCAAACAAGGACATGGGTTGGACCACGCACCACGATAGTCCATGTTCCTCAGTTGCTAACAGAAGAAAACATATCACAAACAAGTCAGCTTACAAGCGGCCAATCAATCCTACGGCTTTCTATGATTGTCTGGATTATTCCAGTAATGCAATATATATATATCCAGCTCTCCTCAGATCATATCGTATTCCAGCAGGGCTAGCCAAACCATTATATACAAGCAAGTACGAAATGCACCGGTCCCTCGAAAGGCCACCGCGCTAGAATAAGCAGTAACGGTTCCAGCTCTCCTATAGGAAGAGCTGGCTCGGCAGTCACAAATCAGATACTGCACTCCACTAGTGCGGATGACTATACAGTATCCGAGGCAGCCAACCCGATGCGCCAGGACGGGACCCAGGGCGGCTGGTGACGTACGATCTCGAGATTCTGTTCCCTCCCAATGCTTCTACCAATTTAAGTTACTTAGATTAACCCTATCTCGATATTGGAATTACATGTCGTGGTCACATGGTCATCCTCCTATATGTCGTACTATAGTACGTGTACCCTAAGTATGAATCCACATCGGCTCAATCTAGATCCATGCTTAGTGTAATGCATCAAACAACAATCATTTTACCACGACACTATTACTGACCAATTACCATGACTTGCTGGAAGGTACACATGTATTGACATATAACACGAATGATCACTTAGCATGTAGAGTCACACCTCAGTGCACTCATTAAATGGCACCGCAGTGCATACTAATATTGTATCTCAATACACACTTAGAACATGTACCAGCACGTATACAGGTAATCAGGTCAGGAACATAGTCAAGTCATGAAGTCACTCGGACTCCTCGTGACATAAAAGTCACATATGATTTTAGGTTAAAGTAAGACATGAGGGCCCTTGAAGCCAATACAAAGATCTACAACTTTCATGTTGGGAGTTAGGAGAAATTCTGGCCACAATTCAACCAAATAGGACTTAAAATAGCCAAAAACAGCCAAAATAGGCACTATGCGGCACTATTTAGCACTATGCGGCACTATGCAGCATCCTTATGCGGCTCGGTACTATGCAGCACTATGCAGCATCCTCATGTGGCTCGGCACTATGCGGCACTATGCAGAATCCTTATGCGGCTCGGCACTATGCGGCACTATGCAGCATCCTTATGCGGCTCGGCACTATGCAGCATCCTCATGCGGCTCGGCACTATGCGGCACTATGCAGAATCCTTATGCGGCTCGGCACTATGCGGCACTATGCAGCATTCTTATGCGGCTCGGCACTATGCAGCACTATGCAGCACTATGCATCATCCTTATGCGGCTCGGCACTATGTGGCACTATGCAGCATCCTTATGCGGCTCGGCACTATGCAGCACTATGCAGTACTATGCATCATCCTTATGCGGCTCGGCACTATGCAGCACCCTTATGCGGCTCGGTACTATTCATCGTCCCTGCCAGAATCAGGACAGATGAACATAGAAGTTTGACCAAAATTATTTTGGCCATAACTTCCTCAAAACAAGTCGAAATCTAACTTTTCAAAGGTCAAAATTGTGTAGAATCAAATTTCCTACAACATAGGACCATTAGTTTTCAAAAATAACCAAGTTTGATAGATCAAAACCATGGAAACCCATAGAACCCTAGTTTTAGAAACTTAGATCTACACCAAACTAGCCATTAAAATCAAAAACTCCAAGAACTAAACTTGTAGAGAATGAAGAGAAGAACAATATAGACAAATAATATCAAAGAAAAATCAAGAAATGAAAATGCAATAATCTCTCCATTTGGTGCAAGATGTACTTGCCTAAAAGTTTGCTTGAGGAAAATAAATGAAAGAGTGAATGAGGAAAGAGAGTGTGGAAGAGAATATATATAGGGGTTGGGTTGACTCAAAGAAACCCTAAGCTTAAGCATGCTCTTAACCACATGACCAATGACAGGTTAAATGCTACATGATACAACTAATTAAATTAATTAAATAAAATCCTAACCACAACACGGTTCAGAAATCTTATCATCGAAACAGTGAACCACGCCTACAACCAGACAAGGACAAGGGGTGGCACACTAATCCGCGACGAGATACTGTTCCATGCCATGGCCAGTTACAAATACAGGATAAATACAATAAAGATACAGGTGTCAGATACCATATACATGAAAAATCAAAAATTTACGTATTCCGGGAATGGGGAGTGACAGTACCTAGTGGTCATGCCTCAAATCCTTTTGTGCCTGATGATTTAAATCTAAATCGATCTATATCATGGATTTATACATTACATGAGTTTTGGGATAAAAATGAGATAAATATGAACACTTATAATTTGAATTTGAATCAAGGATGGGACAATTAATGATGTGAATACCAAATAAATTGATATTGTAGATTAGAGGTTGTTAAATGATAAGTATGGAGATGCACTATAGGAAGATGCATGATGAATCAAAAGATATACAAGGACGACCGAAACAAAAAATTTTGGACTTAAGGTGTAACTAATTAAGGATGACAATCGTATGAATTGAAGGATGCAAAAGATTTTAAATCAGAAACCAGAGATAAAGGATTGTAAATAATACAAGGTTGGGAGATAAATAAGATATATTTTAACAGAGAAAAATTTGGTCAAAATGATACAGTAAAATCAAGATGAAGGGTTCGAGCTTAAACAGAATAAATAAAATTTTGTTGAGATTTCGGGATCAAATATGTAAAATAAGGATTTAGAATCAAGATATATACATGTTGGTGAAAATGGACGTCTAAATAAATTACAGAGCGATCACATATGAGTAAGGAATGATAAATTTTTACTAATCATGACAAATTGGAGCATTGAAATATGGTATTGGATTTTCAATATGATATTGGGTTACCGAGGCTTGATACTGAAGTATTAAGACAAGATGAAGTGTATCAAATCATAGAGTTAAATTTTGTATATATTAGCAAGCTGAAGGAAGTATAGTATATTGCAGGAAATATTATATGTGTTTAGTATGAAATGTGGAAAGACAAATTTTCTAAGGTGATGACGGTAATTGACAATTTAGGAATGAAAACAAAAACCCATAATTATGGATAGAGACTGTGTTTCTAAGGAGGAAAGAATGTAAATTGAGAATAGTGGATAAGATTGACGAAGATATTGCACTAGATGGATTTGCTATGGGACAGATAGCCTAATTAGGCATACGGCTGTTGAGAAAGAATACCCAGACTAGTTTGAGGCATGATTGCATGATTGCATGATTGTATCTGTGCCCTTATCTTTGAAATTTTGAGGACGAAATTGTCTAAGGAGGGAAGGTTGTAAAACCCATGTCCTACCCTACCCGAACCCGCTAACTCAAATCCAATTAACTCAAACTACCCGGTAACCCACTCCTCTATTCCAACTCCACGATCCCCTTTCTTAGCCGCACACCTCCACCTCATCCCCCTTCCCCTCACGTAATATTTCTCAGAAACTTTAGAAACCCTTTCACAGAAAGTTTCACTTTCCTCTTCCACAAAAAAATCCATAACTCTCTCCCTACTCCACCAAATCCAAATCCGAAGGCACCACCGAACTCTCCTCACCGCCGTTTTCAAATCCAGACCCCTCTCCCTAACCTTCCGAGCCCGTCCCCGTGTCGCTCCCGTGACAACGCCTGACCAGTCGGCCCTAGCCCGTGCGTGCCCTCCCGCGCATCTCAGCCCCACGTGCCCGTGCGTGCACGTGTCTGTGTCCGGCTTCCTTTGGGCGTCCCGACGCTTCGTTTCGAGTTCGAGGCCTCCCCTCGGTGCTCCATCACAACCTGTGGTAACTTTCCTACCTTCTGTGGTTTTCACAGAGCCTATTTCTGTTCATAGGAATAGTTAGTTTGGGTTATAATTAGTTTTCTAATTAAATAGTATTATTGTTAGAATTATTAATTGTTTAGCGTTAGTTGTAGATTAATATATTTTAGATCCGTCAACTACGTAATTATGATTAATGCCATAGCTACCTTAACCAATAACTTTGCATTTTTCATTAATTAATATTTTGGCTGTGAAATACTATTAGTAATTTAATTGTTACTAAAAACGTATATCTATATATAACTTTGTAAACAATTTTATATCTAAAGTACTTTCATAATAGAATATGTATTTGTTTATAGTTAAATAAAATGATTATTTATATTTTTGTCCCGAAAACTTATTAATTTTGTAGTAGTTTAGCTACTTAATAATTAGTGAGAAATAGAGTTTATCGCTGAAAAAGATATTTTTATACTTATTAATTATCTTGGAACTTTTGAAATAAAAGAATTCTATTAAAATATTATATTATAATTACTTTTCTTATTAAATAATTAATCTTGTAAATAAAAGTGTATAACTTTTCTTGAATGATAAATCTGGTTATTTAAATTATTTTTTTGGTAAAATTATTTCTATTTAATTATAAATATTAAAAATATTAGTTTTGGAAAAACTTAATTTGATAAAATAATAAATTGTTTGTACGACTCAATAGTTAAATTTTCTTATCTTTATTTATTACGGCAAAACATGTATTTTACTAAAAATGGTTATTTTGTCACTTAATGTTAGTTTTATAAAATCTATTCTTAATATATAAATATTATTTTTATCCTAAACTTTTAGATTGTTTCAACCGATCAGACTTAGCACTTTTAGTGTTGCTTTTAAGGGTTAGAGTGTAGTTATTCTAGTTTCTAAGCCTGGTGTTACGAATCTGTAGGTTCGGGACCCTAAACTCTAGCGGTTACCTGCTACTCGTCGCTTTCCACGCCAAGGAGATATCCAAGGCAAGTTTCATATCTATTTCATGTATGTATTTTTATTTTAATAAGTAAATGTATGCATCAGTTGATTACATGTAGAATAGTTACACTGATTCACCGTGGATCCCTCTCGGACTCCATATAGGTTGATGGATTGCTGGATGGCTATCTTGACATGTTAATTATTGATTATTAACTCATTGACTCATTTGACTCATTGACTTGGGGATTGCTTGGGGGAGTAGTATAACGTCTGTGATCAAAGCCAAATCTCGCTCGTTTCTCATCTCGTGCTAACCCCTACCACACAGGGGGTTGAGCCATACTATATACTATTCGATTTGGCCAAAAATTAGTATACATATTGCCTCTATCCCAGCCGGTCACAGGTCCGGTTATATACTCAAACACTAGCTTAGCATTGCATCATTCTGGACATTGACATCATCTTGCTTGTTGGTCTTTTTACTATTAAATACAAAAAAATATATTATTTCTTTAACTGTCTCGCACTTTACATTTATTGTTAATTTAGAATTGCTAGATGTGGATGAAATATGTTCTTGCTTCCTCCTGACTGGAGACCCAACATTTTTAGGTGATTGCGACAAAGAGGAGCTGCCTTACTGCACTTTCTACGGGACAGACTTGGGTCCCGCAGATGCTGAACCAGGAACCCCTGAACCCTAGAATGTTGGCTTAGCACTTTTTTTTACTTTCCTTTTCAGAATCTTTTGTAATAAAATGAATATTGTTGTTGTTTGTTTTGTTTCCAGACTTTTTCCAGTTGAATAAAATGTTTTATTTCCGTTAGATGTTTCTGCATGTTGTGTTTCACAGCTTGATACAGCTTACTGTCGCCGTCTCACAACGGTGCAGGCTGGGCATGATCCGACTAGATCCACTACATTGGAATCGGGTCGTGACACCCATTAAGCCCCTCCATAACCACCCTTGTCGACCCTCGAGTTCGCACGCCTCTGTGTTAGGTACGACGTGCTTTCTTGTTCGACTGCACCAGTACTGTTCGATTGACGCCGAGGCTGCAACAACTGGCCAGCCAGCCATCTCGCACCGACGGTCCTCTCCATTTCGGTGAGCCCTTGCCATCTTCATGATGCCATATTTCCATTCCTTTGTTTTGTGCACACCTGTCTTGATAGAACACTATTGTCAATTAATGTTTCCTTGTGTTTTTGTTCATTTTTTCTTCTGCCATGGTTAGTATATGATCTAGTCGTATGTGTGGTTAAATAAAGAAAGAAATGGATGAATATAGAGCATGTGTTGGACCAGGTATAGGCATTTCTTTTGCTAGGTCCGTGGATATATTTGTTGGTGTCTTCGTTGCTATTTATATGAAGAAGTTTAGGATTGCTAGCAAATGTAATGTATGAGCTTTTCTGACTGAGTAGAGGATGGTATATATATTGATTTAAGGTTAATAAACAAAAGTAAGAAAAGAAGAGAGTTTAGAGTGGGTTTACTAATATGAGTAATGGAGAATATGTTAAATGACAGTGCTTGCATGAATGAATGCTGTGTTGTATTCCTTTGGAATAGACTGAGAAACGAATGTGATAAATGATGTGTATGGGGGGTTAAATAGCAGGGTGATAAAAATTGGGTGTTACCATGTATATAAACCGAAGTGAGCAATAGCCCTCTTGGTTGTCTTCCTGGATGTGTATGGAAGAGGTCTTGGATTCAAGACTCTAGGCTTGGGTGTTTTATGAAGATTTATGGGGTTTTTTCCTTGGTTTCATTTTGCCATCAACTAGTAGAGCTCTATGTATTGCTATATGACTAGGACCTACCCCTTAATCATAAGTAATGCATTGGCTATCAAACCCGAATGCTTTTTGCTAGTCAAACCTTAATACATATTGCTAAACAAATTCTAGTACATCTTGCCATCAATTTAATATAATTGAGTCCTCAATTAAAATGTATTTTGTGTGGCTATCGACCCTGATATTTAGTCCACCTTAATAACTAGGGCCTACTACTACTTGGTAGGGGATAGTCCTTGTACCATTTTTCCTCCTTATTTAATTATGAGTATGGTTATAAGAACTCTAGCAGCAGTAATTAATTAATTCCTAAATTATTCTATAGGATCCTTGGATTTTTTGGACTCGATTCTCGTGCCAGACTTTCACGCTCAACTTTCGATTACAGGCAAGTATACCTTGCCACTATGTCTTTTCTTTTTTGTTACATTCATGTCTTGCTATTTTATTACCGTTTCACAACTGTGCTTCCGAGTATGACTCTGGGTGCAACCAATGAGATACATTGGTCGATACTTGCTAGCCTAGTCCATTAGAGACTACCTCCTGTAGAGCGGATACCCTAGTATCCCGCTGGGCCCTGACACATGAATTGACAAGAAGATGTGATACAGAGATACAGGACATGTACCACCGCATTCGATTGATCATCAATGCGGCCAGGACGTGCGACGGTGTCACGACCCGCACCCACTGTGAGGGTACGAGAACGTAACAACGCCCAGCCTACGCCGCAGTGTCGGCGGTAGAACGCTGTCCTAGGTCAATCATCTAACAATATAAAGGTACCTGTACAGTATATACGCTCCGAATGGAGGTGACATAACAGAACAGTCTCAATCACATCTAAGGCAGATACAGGATAGTAAAGGTAGATAGAGAGATCAAAACCACAATGTAATACAAATGAGAGAGAGAGAGCAAATCTAAGTGTCTAAGATAACAACTCAAGAACATCCAGCTCTATACGAGTCTCTAAATATAAACTACATCTCAGAACAACAACTGAATTCAAATAACAATGCTGAAAGAAAAGCTAAAGCCTAGCTATCTAGCCTAGACTATGGGAGTAGCATCCTGTACTGCAGCTGGGTCCTCCAGAGGAACCAGGTCACAGGTGTCGTCTAAGCCTGCTCCGTAATAGGTGGTACATAGGGCCTCCTCCTCATCCTCTGTAATATTTTCAACAGGTCCAGTCAGGACAGGAGCGAGTACAGTACATCTCAACAGATCATAGCAGGTTAGAAAATATAATCATGCAGTAAAGTAAGATACATGAACTGAAGAAAAATAGTATGTAAACAGAGAGAGAACTGTAATAGAAATATCTACTATACATAGAGAGCTAATAGTGACTAGTGAGTCAGAGTAAAATATAAACATGTGAATGGCATAGGAGATTCATGACTACAGCTAAGAGAGTGATTCATAACTACAGCTACTTGGATAATATTCACATGTCTATTTCCACTCCCCTATCCCCAATCGATACACAAAGATCTGTTCAAGTTATGTTAAGATTCGTGAAACTTCACATGGCTCATAAAATGAGTGATACATGAAGGTGATTCATGATGGCTCTGTGAACATGAGAGTACATGTGTCACAAGCGATTCGTGAATCAGAGGAAGCATAGAGATACGTGATGATTCGTGAAACGCACAAAACATGCAGTATCCGATGCTCCCGAGGGAGATAACATCTCATGAAAAGATCCATATAGTACCAATCCGTGTGACCAACATGACAGTATCAAGTAAAGTAATTTAAAGCAGAAAAATAATTCTAAACAGGATATGAAATGATCAGAGAAAGTACTCACCTGGTATCCTGAATGTCCGAAGAGAATATACTGTCCGAGGAGTGGTGTCTGTCTCCTATAGAACAGTACAAGTCACAACAAGTCTAAAATAAAAAATAGACTGCTACAATGCATCTACATGAAGTTTGGGGTCAATCTAGGCTAAAGTCAACCTTTGGTCAACTCTAGTCAACCCTAACAGTCAAACTAGGTCAGTTCTAGTCTAAATAAGTCAAACTAGATCAAACGAGGTTAAACTAGCCAAACTAGGTCTAAACAAGTTAATCTAGGCTCATCAAGTCTAAACTAGTCTATCTAGTCCAATCTAGACTCAACCAAGTCTAGACTGGGTCAACACCAAGCCAAGCCTATACCATATATCAATATCATATATATAATCAAGGACTTTACATTCAACAAACTATGTAGTTATCATATCTATATATATATACATTACTAGTGTATATAGGCAAGCCTAAAGGAAAGCCTACCTATACCAATCCTATATAGAAATATATATACCATATCATTATTTTCAAGAATATAGTTAATATTTGTATATGCTTATAGAGTGAGAGGGAGACATAAAATTATGTGTGTGTGGACATGAATGCCATAGAGTGTAGGCATGTGTCACATAGGTGAATAGGCATGTGTGTGTGTGAGTGAGTGTATAGGTGACAGAAATGTGAGAGTGTGTGTGAAATGGTGTCTACAAAGATGTGTGTGTCAACATGTTGCTTGTGACAGGATTTAATAGGATAGGGTGTGTGTGTAGGAGATGTGATAGGGTGTTGATTGTGTTTAGGCTTGTGTAGTGTGACAGGGAGTAAGGGGTTAGCAAAGTATGACAGGTAAATGAGGAACCTGTGTGTTAGAAAAAACATTTTCATGTGTGTGTTTAAGAGTAAACTGTTTTAGGATATGTGTGTGTGCCAATGTGTGAGAAAAATCCTATTTGTGTGTGTGAGAGTGTGTGTGTTGAGTGTGAGGGTACCTGTGTATAACAGGGAAACAACAGTGTGGCATAGGGTATGTGAATGTGTAGGTTAGCATTCAATGTTCCCAGGTGGACTGAAACATGTGACAGGATTGTGTGTAAGCTAACATGACTGGAATCTAATTAGGGAAATCAATATAGCATAGTAAATCAATTAACCTCCATCAAACATGTAGATAAGTCCCATTCACCATTTAATCATCACAAAACAGGGAAGAAGTTGGAATCAAATTCAGAAAATTATATACTCAGCCCTACCTATCAGTCACATGGGAGAAATCAAGATTTCGACCCTAAAAGCATCATAAAACCACAAGTATCATGCCTAATGGAAACCTATACTCAGTTTTTCAATATACAAAGAAAACTCTAACATTACCTATATTATCAATTCATTCTCAGATTAAAACAGTTCTCAGGTTACAATGTAAGGTTCTCAGGCTCATCAATGCGTGAATAAATAAGGTGGAAAATCATTTGGTTCACAGAAAAATCAAACCAAAAAAATGGCAGTGCCTATATGTTCTCAGGATTTCTGAGAAAAAAACATTGACAGTTATTTGTGGTTTAAAACAGTTAACAGCTCATTCCAAATGTTCGAATTCCATTCGAAATACAAAGACCATAGATGATTTACCTATTGAGTATCAAAACTCAAGAAAAGCTTCAAAGAGGGGATTCCAAATGGCAACTCCAAATCTCCAAATTGCATGCAAACTGAGGTGCTCCTCCAAAATCAGTATATAAACATAAATTAGATCCTATTGCAAAAGACTAGGACTAAAAAGGAGCTAAAATGAATTAATTAGGAATTTCTAAGGTTGAAAATTTACCCCCTTCTAAACTTGAGATATATTTCCTAGAGAGGCTAACCCTAAATGAAGGAGGCATTAAATAGGGGTGGGAATCCCTAGGTTGGCTGCCATGGGTGGGTTTAATTTGGTTTTGGGCCTAAGTCATGGGCCTATGGCTTAATCACAAGTCTCAAAATTGATAAATCATAAGTCATTGACTTAAGCCATAAGTCATGAACTAATTTCACTTAAGTAATCCTTCCTACCTTAAAACTAATTCCTAATGACTAAAACTAGGTTAACTAGAGTTAGGCTAGGGTCACCAACTAGGGTTAGTTCTAGGTTAGTCTACAAGTCTCAACTAGTCATGACTAACACAACACATAGCAATATTTAATTAATATTAAAATCACACAAATTCCCATAAATCATAATAAATTCAAATAAATCCTAAAATGCCCAAAATACCCTCTAGGCTAAAATGTACTAGTCAAACATCCTAATCATATGGCTAGGCTCTAAGGTTACACTAGTCAAACACCAAAATCATAAGCCATAACTTAAAATAGTTTTAAATGATTAAAAATCACCAAAAATCATATTATCATTTAAATATCATAATTAAATAAATTAAAATACAAAATTTCAAAATTATCCTCATTTTAGAAACTGGGTGTTACAAGTCTACCCACCTTAGAAAAATTTCGTCCTCGAAATTAAAATGGTAGTAGTCTCCTAGGTCAAACACCCCACAATCAAAGTCTCAAACATACCGTCAGATAATCATATGCGTCCGTCCAAAATCATGATACTCAGAATCTTCGTCATGCTAGTGAGCAAGGCTACGATAATCACAGAGTCTTCGACTAAGGTACATACCTCTAGAATTATGGTATTTAAAATTTTTGTATTGTCGCATGCTTGACAGCAAAAACCTTAAATTCCCACACCCGAGAAATACATCCAAAATCTGACTATATGTCCTCACAATGCCAGCTATCATGACTACAAAGACTCTAGATCCCATAACTTAGGCGACCTAGCCCATACGACTTATCTCGGAAGAAAACCAAATTGAAAAGAAATGCCAGATCAAAACTTATCAACAGAAAAGGAAGCAGATAAGAACAGATGGAATTGAACTTCAAGATAGATATAATGAGGCAAGGTGGGAATGGAATCGAAAAGAACAGAACCTGCAAGCACCTCTCCCACTGCCTGAGCATCCTCGACTGTCATGGCGTAAGCTCGCCCCTGCTGGCTTCCTCCAACGTGTTGCTGATACTGCACAAATCTCTGCTGCTGCGTCGGTAACGGTCCCCACTGCTGACCTACCGGAGCCTTGGCTCCTCCTCCTGGTGCTGTGCCTATGTACTGGGAACATTCCCTCAGCTGGTGGTCCGCTGCTCCACATAGTAGGCACCTGCCCAGCCTCCTCCTACACTCACCCCATCCATGCCCCAGCTTCTTGTAGTAGGGGCAACTGACTGCCTGCTGTCTGGGTGCCTGATGCTGTCTGGGCTGCTGTTGTCCCTGCTGATGGCCGTGACCCTGGAACTGCTGCTGAAACTGATGCTGAACGTGCGGCCTCTTAGCCGGTCCTCCGCTACTGCTGCCTCTCTGGGAGTATCGCCCCCTCTTGAGCCTAAGCTCAAGATCATCCTCTGCAGCTAAAGCGTCCACCAGGATCTCCTCATAGGTAGCGCTACGGGCGTTCTTGGTGTAGGACTTGACCTCCTTTACCAAGCCCTTCCGGAACCTCCGGGCCTTCGTCGTCTCTGACAAGTCCTTCATAAATCTGCTCAGGCGACAGAACTCTCCTGCGTACTCCTCCACGGACTGGTTCCCCTGGACTAGGGCCTCGAACTGGGTCTCGAGGGTGTAGAAGCATGAAAAAGAGAAGAAAAATAATCCATGCGGCCGAGGAGCCACATGCGGCTCAAGAGTCCCATGCGGCTCAATCACAGAGTGGACTCCATACGGCCAGCAGAGGGAAGCCGTGTGCCTTTTTAGGACGGCTGTACCCAGCGTCATTCAAACACAATTAATGCCATGACGGCTGACAATTAATGCTCTGACGGCTGACAGCTGACAGCTGACAGCCCTGACGAGAAGTAGTCATGATGACTGACACAAGAGCAACATCTTTCTAGGGAACTGGGGAAAATCTTTACAACTTCGAGGCTAGTTTATGCGGCCAGTCTAGACGAGTTCATGCGGCCAGTGCAGAGAGACCTATGTGGTTCAATCACGAAGGTCCCCCATGTGGCTCGGCCATGAAAAAATCCATGCGGCTCGGCCAAGAAGACTCTCATACAGCTCGGCCATGAAGACCCCCATGCGGCTCAGTCATGAACATATTCATGCGGCTCGGTCATGACAACCTTCATGCGGTTCGAGTATAGAGACTATTCATAAGGCTCGGTCATGAAGTCTTTTACGTGGCTCGATTATGACGACCTTCATGCGGCCCAAATATGAACGCTCCTCATGCGGCTCAACAATGATGACAGGACACGTGTCCTAGAGATAATCAAATTTTAGGTCAGATCCCAATAATTTGGGACACGTGGCAAGAGAATGAATTAAATTGATTCATTTAGATTTGCGGATATCAGCAAATCATCATGATGGGGATTTATTGCAATCAACATTAATGACTGACATAATTTGGCATAATCCTCATTAATGGCCCAGATACTTCACGCTCAGGATTAATGGCCCAGATTGATCACTTATCAGGCCGCCGCCACTTTGAAAATGGGCAATCATTGTAAACCCTAATGATGCTCCCCACTATTATAAATAGCATGGTGCCATTCCCTTGCAAAAAGGAGACTGACGGAGAGAGATACGCACATACAGAGAGACACTCTCCCAATAATCAGAGAGAAAAATCTACAGAAATCGATCCAGAGAGAGAGAAGCCAGAAGAGCAATACGAGGAGGGCAAGAAGAGCATTTCTTCATCAACGCCAACCATCTCGTCACAGGAGCCAAGGCTACGTCCGATCGTCCAAGGAGTAAGGCATATCTGCCATCGCTTTCCCGAGCCTCTATCGTCACCCCAGAATCAAAAATAAACAATTGTACTTAGATTGTTGTACCTAGGTTTTCGTCCCTAGGCTTTCTTTGTACAAGCGAGTTTATAACGTGAAGTAAAAGTCCAGTCCTCCCATAAAATTGTTCTGCTCTTTTATATTTCATGGCAAACACGATGGCGACTCTGCTGGGGACAAACTTCTCCACGACTAAGGAGTTGGTGATGCAATCGGATGCAGCCAAGCATGGCTCCACGCAACAGAATATGGTCGCCCGGTTCGACCAACAGGCGTTCGAAGAAATGCTCCCCGACAAGAACGCTGGCCTGGTCCAGAAGCGAGCCCGCACAAAGAAGGCCCGCAAGGAGTGGAGACCCCGATCCTTCGTTCCTACTGAAGCTTTTGCAGAGATACCCTCTGTCGCTCAAAACGGCGGAGAAGACTCTCCTGCGGCCCCACTTCAGACCGTAGACAACTCTGTTGTTCCCAAGTCCGGCAGAAGAAAATATTTTGATGCTGGACTTACATGGGCAAAGAGGAACTCTATGCGATCCGAGCCGCATAAGGGTTCTAGCCGCATGGAGAAAGCCTATGCGGTTACATCCGCCAGCCGCAGGAAGAAAACTCACGCGGCCACATCTGTCAGCCGCATAACTTATGCGGCTACAGTTGCCAACCGTATGGACGAAGCTTATGTGGCTACTGAAGTCAATCGCTTGCAGAAAACCAATACGGCCACAATTGCCAACCGCATGCGACCAGCCTGTATGGTCGTGACTCCTAGTCGCACAAGGACAACCCATCCGACAGCTAAAGACAGCCGTATGCAGACAGCCTGCACGGTTCCCAATACTAGCCGTATAGCGTCTGTTCCACGCTTCTCTCAATCAGTCTTCGACCGTCTCTCATGCGGTCCTGACCCTGATGGTTCCCTGGATGATAAGCCAGACTATGTGGTATCCAACTTGGACTCTTTCTATTACGCACCTGTCAGTGCTAAAAGGAAGAAGTCTAGGGCAGCGCGGGCTCGCCAAGCCCAGTCAGCTGCCCCAACCTCTGACTATCGAAGCGTCCCGCTGATTGTCACGCGGGCCTCTAATGGAAAGTTGTATAAGGCTACTCGTACCATGCCCTCTGCGGCCAATGGGCGGGATAGTCATCAAGCATCTCCCAATAATGAGCGAAGGCAAGTATACGAGCTACCTTCGAATCAGGGAGCAGGCGGGAGGCCTACACACTCGCATGCTCGGAATTCTCGAGCCAGCAAAGCAAGTGACTTGCGTGAGACCATCCTCCACAAATGTAAGGAAAGAGAAGATGCATCGGGATGCAAAGAGTCCTCCCACGGACGTCACTGCACCCAAGTCATCGTCAATTGCTGCTGCAATAGCACGACGATACAAGAAGACCGGCAGTCTGTCTTTCAAAGACTGCAACAGCCATCTTCAGAAGATGAGATACTACCCGTCGTCTCCTACAACTCTGCTCGAAAAGTCCCTGCTAATGGAAGGAGGAAGAAGACGAATGTTCCCAGGCCGAAGATCTCAACCACTGCGACTAAAAGACTGTCGTCTAAACGGGTGCCCACCACCGGAGTTTTCCAAGGTACTCGCTCTAAGACGAAATCTGCTACAGTGGGAGATTCGTCGTCCATAATGCATGGGGTTGCTGGGGCTGGGGGTAGCACCCCTCCGAGCCTCCACAGCAATCCGATGTTCCAAGAAGACGAGCCAGGAGAGACAACTCTCCCATCAGATACAGCAAACCTCGACGTCCCCGACGACATACACAACTCCCAAGACGAGGCAAACTCGGAGGCTGGGGGTACTGTTCCTTCCGAGTCTGAATCAGAAGGGAACATACCCACATACCCCGATGACTTCTCACTACAGGGGTACGATTCGGAGGGCGCTTCCTCCACCGCTCCGTCTATCTCTCCTCATGAGAAGACGGTATTCATGACAGACAGCAACCAAGGTAGTTCCAGTGATCGCCAGCGCATGGACAGTCTCGAAGCCATATTACTTACTTTGGTCAAGTCTGTAGACGAGATTAAAGCGGCCCTTCCAACTCAGCAAGGAGGGACGCCTGGCCAAACAAGCACGGGTCCCGCGGTCAATACGGACTCGAATTCGGCGGCACCAAACTCGGGCAACAATCCCCCAAAAACAATGGCTCCTACCACCGTGGACGAAGCACGCGAAGCGAGAAAAGAGGTCCAGGAGCTCCGAGCCATGTTCCACGCTCGAGAAAACTCTCAAGACCTCAGAATACGGCAACCATACTCTGCTGCATGGAGGGATGTTCCATTCCCACCAAGATATAAGCCATTCAATATCAATCCTTATGATGGCAAGACCTCGGCAAGTCGATACATCACTTACTTCAAGGTCACCACCGACCATCTGCCCCATGACGATGCCATTCTCACACGATTATTCATCGGGGCATTGGAAGGAGTCGCCTTCGACTGGTATCGCAACCTGCCGGACAACTGCATCCACTCCTTCGCCGGCTTCAAGCGCATGTTCTTGGAAAGATTCTACGAAGTATGGCAGGACATCACCATGTCCACCCTCATAGACATCGTCCAAGGGGAGAAAGAGCTCACAAGGAACTACATCGAACGGTTCCGCTAAACCGCCATGAAGCTGCCTTCTGGAAATCCAGATTCCTCCTTGATTGAAATTTGCCAAAAGAGACTCCTCCCAACCATCAGTCTCTGGATGGGCGAAAGTCAATTCAAGGACTGGAAGACGTTCATCATCAGCGCCACAAGCGCCGAAGAACGATTGAAGAAGGCTCGCCAGCTGGGATTGCATATCTCGGACGGAGAGAACAAGGGTAAGCGTCCCAATAATGATAATGGGGGTAGCCCCTCCAACAATCGGGACAGCAAGGGAAAGCAGGCTATGGTGGCCGATACAGCACAAAAACTTGAGCCAAAGCCAGCAGACAAACAATGGCCGCAAATCACTTACTCTTTCGAAGACGGTCACGTCAAGCCCATCTTGGACATGCTCATACAGGAGGACAGAATTCAGCTTCCTCCACCACGACGGGAACCGCGACCGACAGAGATGGAGAACCCAAAGTACTGCCATTATCATCGCTATGTCCATCATGCTACATACGACTGCTACCAGCTAAAACGGTACATCCAAAACCTCATCGATTTGAACGCTCTGGCTATTAATTTCGAAGAGGTAACCGTGGCAGCCAATATGGTATCCGTACAATTTGGCAGCTTCCCTCCGACGGAAACTCAAGACGGGGTGGTCCCCATTCCTCTGGCGACAATGGAGATTACCAATCTTCTACCTCCCCGAGATCAGGCTACTGGTCTAGTACCCCTCACCACATCACGAGGGGAGGTCATGTGGATCCATCCAGACTTGGTATCAGAAGTGACTCGGCCCACACCATCTTCCACCTACAAGAAGAAAAGTGGAAAAGTCAGGACCTGCCACACAATCTCGACAGACATCGAGGAAGCTACAGCCGTCATCACGCGGTCTGGAGTACAATCCCAACCTGTGGTTGACAATCTAGCTGAAAATCATCAATCCACTACAACTGATGCTCCGGGACCGGCTCAGCCTTCGACGACCGACAAGCCTAGGCCGAGGGAGACTCGCTTCGACAAATCCCTCCGAAAAGAGGCAGCCCAAGGGCTAGAGAGGCCCTACAACTTCGACATCTTAGCACAATTGGCTAACACACCAGCCAAGTTGTCACTGTACGAACTCCTAAGGCTCTCTAAGGACGTTCGTATTACATTGAGCGAAGCACTCCAAAACGCCGATGCCTATCTGGCTCAATCCAACCTCACCGGGGAGGACTCACCTGTGGATCTCCAGGACAGCGCCTGTACGGGAGCAATGCCCAACATCGTCTTCACTCCGCAGGACATGCTCATCAAAACTAATCTGCACGATCGTCCATTATACTACAATGGATACATCGGCGACGTAAAGGTGGATCGGATGCATATTGATCCTGGCTCTTCCATAAGCATTATCCCGAAGGGTCTGCTACATCATCTCCGTATCCCAATGCATCGCCTGACACCTACAAGCACCGCCATCAGCGGGTTTAATTTGGGCAGGAGCTACCCTATTGGAAAGATTCGTTTGAAGTGTCAAATTGGCGACCTCCAATCCGAAGTCACCTGCTACGTCATCGATGTAGACACTTCTTACAACATCCTCTTGGGGCGCCCGTGGATACACGATTATATGATCGTGCCTTTCACGCTGCACCAGTGCTTCAAATATGTCGACAAATACGGCTTCGTGAGGACGAAATTTGCTGATATCGATCCCTTCAAAGGGGTCAAATCTTACTACTCAGACTTCTACCTGTACGAAAAGTCGAAGAAGCATCTTGGTGAAGGAGAAGCTAGTACCGAGACAGCCACTGGATCCGAAGAGCCTCTGACGATCCACCTCCAAGCTCGCAAACCAGGCAGGTCTGCACCCCTTACCGCCACTCTGCGTAAGGATACAATCAGCCTCTCGGCACAAGAAGAGCAGATGATAATCCGGCTACCAAGTTCTGGCCAAGTGCCAAGATCCACAACGGGACCACTAACAATCAGACTGCTGAGAGTCGGTCAGCCCCAAACGGAGAAGCTCAATCCCTCCAACAAGCCACTGACGATACGCCTTCCCAAGAAGGTTCGTCACTCCGATGCAAGGTCTGACACTTCTAGCGAACCAGCCACTTCTCCGCCCCTGCACCCTCGGGAGGGGATGCTATGAGATCGGCGTCGCCTTGCTGAAATTCAGTGATCTCGAAGACAGGCCCGAGGAAACCTTCGTCACCCCGGACCGAGGCCTCAGCAACCTGGGAGCCCCCAGCCACCGCTGAGAGAGCCCCAGCAGAAAGGACCGCGGCACACATGTCGCTAATCAAAGCAGCAAGGGCCGGATCAACTCCGGGGGCAGCAGACGGTTCAGGAGAGCCTGGTTTGTCAGACGCCTACAAAGAAAAAATGATTAGGTCATATCTCCAAGAAAAAGAAAGCCACAATAAGGAGATGGCTCCAACATAGTCGTACCTCCGGAGCACCTCCAGCATCCCCACCCCTCTCGGAAATAAGCAACCTACGAGACTTAACGGCGGCCCTTTTCACAGAAAAGGTCGTTCTACCATTAGGAGACTCGCGTCTGACTCGTTTACGTGAGGGACCAGGCATAGCAGGAGGCTGTCCTTCCCTCACTACTTCCTCTTGTGTAACAAGCGGCGGATCCTTCGCCGGTTCGTCTGGTATGGCAAGCGGTTGATCCGCTACTTCTTTACCCCCAAAAGAAAGAGAGTCTTCGCTATCATAATCATCATCCTCCTCGGCCGCCTAGGAAGATTCTGATTCAGGGAAGGGAGTCTGAAGCGCTAGTTACTTTCTAGCCTTAGCCCCCTTGGGCTTTTCCTCTAAACTGGTACCCACGATGAAACTGGTACTCGGATCGAAATTAACAGGGGGCTTGTTCGCCATAACATGATACGAGGCAGCCACGTACAAAATTTCCCTCGGCACCTTAGTATCAGGGACCGAGAAGCTGGCCCGAGTATGATAAGCGTCATAATAATTCTACGCCATGACACCATCAAGAACGCTACCTTCAAAGCCCAAGCAAGGGCTGGGACAGTCAAGGAATAACTGGCAACAGCCAAATTGGCGAGAAAACCTACTAGGCAGGTAGGGCTCTAAGTACACATTATCGCGGTTACGATAAACCAGATGCACGGGGCGAATGTTGCGCAACCAGGTGAGCATCTTCGGAGATAGAAAGTGAGAAGGTCCGGTACCATCAAGGTGTACATCCCTCACTTCCTCATCAGAAAAATGAGGAACAGACACGAAAAAGTCATACCTATCTACCCTCGCCAGCGCCCTCCGACAAGCTAAAATAGTACTATATTCCCAAGGTTGATGATGGCGTTGGAAAAGGAAAGCGTCTTCGTCTGTAGCATCTTCTGCTATTCCAGATACCATCAAAGACTTGTAGTGCATCAACAACCACCCCATCAAATAGTGGAACGGTAGCTCTATGCGCTCAAAGTCCAGCGTCTTCTTGCGGGCAATAACCTTGGACGAGAATGTTCGAAGACCATGGTGTATGCTACACACCATAGCAGGGAGAAGAGCCAGTCTAACTCCAAATACCAGCTTAACGGCAGGGAGAATGAAGTGGCGGCTGATCCTTTCAATAGAACCTGCCCTTCCGAGACTACGCAATTCCGTAGCCATATCATCAAAAATCTAGCCAGAAGCGCCTTCTCTGACATCTGCCTGGTGCCGTAGTAAAAATAGCTGAGAGAGTCAGCTTGACTCCCGAATATGTCGCTATTAGACCGCGACTTCTTGACGCTCAACATCAGGTCTTTTATCTCTCCCCGGGTTTGAGGGGTTCGAGGAATAACCTCGCCAGAAGGGCCAACATTAAAAAGATAATTGACCCAGGATGTGGTGTGGGGAGCGTTCCCTTCAGAGCTATCCTCCCTTTTTATAGCCATCTGATGACAAGCACTATGATGGCATAGCAACTCCTGGTACACCATAACAAAACCTGGGAATCGTCGGTTCAGGTCCTCGAACTCCTCGTTCGATGGGGTGTACACCTCGAAAGGCTCGTTCCCCCATGGAAGCTTGGAGACAGTATACATCTCATAGAAAGCAAGCCCCAATTCCCCTCCGGGTGCAAAGAATGTCCCCGTTCGCTGGTTATACATCTCCAAGAGTGCCACGAACAATGGTTTATTGATAGGAAGCATGTGACAGGTGCCCCGAATGGCATGATAGAGTCCCACCTCCCGCAGGAATGTTTCGTAGGTCTGCATAACCCAAGTGGTCAAGTGGGCCCACGTAGAAGTAGGGTTTATCCAGTTCAGCAACGTCAGTCTGCCAACGGGATAAGATTTTTTGCAAGCGAGCCGATTCAGAAATGTATCAGCTTGAGTGAATGTGAAGTTGGGACCATATACGTTCATGAAAGAACCTGGGGCCAGGCCCATCATGTACCGGAGGACGAAATCCTTACCCGCGTACGCTGACCTAATATTCGGATTATAATGGATGTCGCCCATCAACATCCCTGATTGGGTAGGAGTTAAGTTACACACCATCTTCCTGTTCAACAATACCATATTGAACTACGACAGAGGATAATGATGCTCCATGAGAGGAATATGGATCGCCATCCCATCCAAAGTAAAATCCCAGTTCTCAGAGATCTCTAATACTCGGGAATTCTTTATGATTAAAGCATCTCCGAAGAGGAATGAGGGCTTCAGGTATGATCCATCCAACTTCCCAGAATTCATCATGGCACAGAGATAATAGTGGGTCTGATTCTCGATGGCGTTCAACCTCCCCGAAGGCTCATTAGCAGGAAATTGATTCAGCACGTACTTAACTAAGTCATCAAGACGCACGCCCAAGGCAAACTGATTTGAGCCCACTAGGAGTTCCCCCGCAGGATTTATTGGCAGATTCACTAAAGAAGAGACGAAAGAAATAGGATTAGAAGATAGTCAAACAAAGAAGCATTTGAAAGATTATTTAAGTCCATATGGCTCGGGTCGTCACATCCTCATGCGGCTCAGAACCAGATGAGTCCATGCAGTTCGGTTTATCATAGCCTTATGCGGCTCAGAACCAGGTTCGAAAGGCCCTATGCGGTTCAAGGTTCACATGGACTCAACAGACAAACCTAGGTGCTGATGCGGCTCAGATTCAGGCGAGACTATGCGGTTCAAAGTCCACGCAGACACATGCAGCCCTGAACAGATAGACTCATGCGGCTACAAGCAGATGAGCTTATGCGGTTCAAAAGTAAACTACGCTCATGCGGCCCAAACCGAAAATATATATACAGTTCAGATCGAGTATGACAAGCCCATGCGGCCTACTAGGCGAAGTGCTTATGCGGTCATATCGACGAAACTTGTACATGCGGCTTGTGCATAAATTATGCAGCTGAGCCATGGCAGTTAGGGTTCTAAGGCAATGCCCTAACCAGCAATAGGCGGAAGAACATCAGGATGAACGGAGTGAACAACGGCCGACGGAGGAGTGGCCACGTTCGTCGTCGCAGCCGCCGCAGAAGCGACCGCCTTGCCCTTCGCAGCCTTCGACGCAGCAGCCTTCTTGGGAGCCATGGGTGTTTGGGAGAGAAAGGAGTTAGGAAGATCGAAGAGAGCAAAGGAAATTCCTTAGAACGAAAGAGTTCCTATTTATAGACAAGGAAGGAACGCCTCGATCCGCGTGCAATATGATGACCGACTCTTCGGTCATCGAGACAAAATGGCTGAATAATAGCCTGACTCTTGGGATTCTGGCCCAAGAAAGCGGCTCTTAAAATCTGCAACAAATCAAGAGCATTAAATGCAGAAGATTCACAGAAGATTTGCACACGTGGCAGGAAGACGTGGCAAAAAGCTCATACTGCCAAAACAGCCCATGCGGCTCAGAGAGTTATACGGTTGAGGTAATCATATGGCTGGTCAAATCCATGCAGCTAGGACAGAATACATCCATGCGGCTCTGGTTTAATCATGCTTCTTATTCAAAGTATTTCAATTTTGCAAATTGAAAACTTTGAAGGGGGTCTTGTAGAAGCATGAAAAAGAGAAGAAAAATAATCCATGCGGCCGAGGAGCCACATACGGCTCAAGAGTCCCATGCGGCTCAATCACAGAGTGGACTCCATGCGGCCAACAGAGGGAAGCCACATGCCTTTTTAGGATGGCTGTACCCAGCGTCATTCAAACACAATTAATGCCCTGACGGCTGACAATTAATGCTCTGACGGCTGACAGCTGACAGCCCTGACGAGAAGTAGTCATGATGACTGACACAAGAGCAACATCTTCCTAGGGAACTGGGGAAAATCTTCACAACTTCGAGGCTAGTTTATGCGGCCAGTCTAGACGAGTTCTTGTGGCCAGTGCAGAGAGACCTATGTGGTTCAATCACGAAGGTCCCCCATATGGCTCGGCCATGAAAAAATCTATGCAGCTCGGCCATAAAGACTCTCATACAGCAAGGACATGAAGACCCCCATGCGGCTCAGTCATGAACATATTCATGCGGCTCGGTCATAACAACCTTCATGCAGTTCGAGTATAGAGACTATTCATGTGGCTCGGTCATGAAGTCTTTCACGTGGCTCGGTCATGACGACCTTCATGCGGCCTAAATATGAACGCTCCTCATGCGGCTCAACAATGATGACAGGACACGTGTCCTAGAGATAATCAAATTTTGGGTCAGATCCCAATGATTTGGGACACGTGGCAAGAGAATGAATTAAATTGATTCATTTAGATTTGCGGATATCAGCAAATCATCATGATGGGGATTTATTGCAATCAATATTAATGACTGACATGATTTGGCATAATCCTCATTAATGGCCCAGATCCTTCACGCTCAGGATTAATGGCCCAGATTGATCACTTATCAGGCCGCCGCCACTTTGAGAATGGGCAATCATTGCAAACCCTAATGATGCTTCCTACTATTATAAATAGCAGGGTGCCATTTTCTTGCAAAAAGAAGACTGACGGAGAGAGATACGCACATACAGAGAGACACTCCCCCAATAATCAGAGAGAAAAATCTACAAAAATCGATCCAGAGAGAGAGAAGCCAGAAGGGCAATACGAGGAGAGCAAGAAGAGCATTTCTTCATCAACGCCAACCATCTCGTCACAGGAGCCAAGGCTACGTCCGACCGTCCAAGGAGTAAGGCAGAGCTGCCGTCGCTTTCCCAAGCCTCTATCGTCACCCTCCAGAATCAAAAATAAACAATTGTACTTAGATTGCTGTACCTAGGTTTTCGTCCCTAGGCTTTCTTTGTACAAGCGAGTTTGTAACGTGTGAAGAACAGTTTGGCAACTCTAGAGGGGGGTGAATAGAGTATATATATAATGACCAATTAAAAAATTACTCTTTCACGAACAATGAATAATCAGAGTAAAATGCGGAATGTAAATGAAAGACAAGAGAGCATACGCAAACACAGCAATTTTAACCTGGTTTCCCTCGTGGAGGACTAGTCCAGGCCTGAGAACTCTAGCTCAGGATTAAATCCACTATTTGTGAAATAGTAGCTTACAACCCGTGCCTTTACTTCAGAAAAGCACGTCAACTTCTTACAGAGAATCACAGTGGCGATTGCTTGGAATTGTCCAAGCGATTTCTTCACTCTTGCACAAGAATCCTAACTGAGAGATGCTGAGCACTCGAGACTTAGGAGGCTTGTGGCTAGTAGATGGGAAGGGTATGGCTTATAGAGCTTGTAGGAGAGAAGAGAAGAGAAGATTGAGTAATTCAAAATGAGAGAATTCATGCCCTATTTATACTGATTTTTGAGGCAGAATTCGGCCAGAATTCGGGTAGGAGAATTCAAAAAATTTGGCCGTTAGACAGCTAGCAACCAGCTAACCCTAAAATTAGGGTTCCTGATTTCTAGGGGACAGAGTTCGGCCCGAACTCTGTGTGGAGGCAGAGTTCGGCCCGAACTCTGTCTCCAGAGCACAGAGTGATTCTAAGTGGGACTTGTGGGCAATTTTGTTTTGGTGGAGCTTGGGATTTTGGGTAGGCTTGTAGACTAAGTTCCAAGAGCTCAGCATAACTCAGAGTACATACTTCTAGACTCAATGAAATGAAAAAGTACAGACTCAAAAATATACTGAGAGTCGGAAACTGAGCTATCGTTTGTCCCGAACTGAAAGCAGACGTCGTGTGTCGTATTGAATTTATACAGATATTATTTAGTCAATGTAGTCAATATTTGGTTGACTGTGACTTTGTGTCAACAATCTCCCCCATATTGATAATTGACAAAATAATATATGTATATTTCAATATTCATACCTTGACACAGTTGATTACAACATAGCTCCCCCATAACTGATGCAGAGCTAGAATCGGATAGCTCCCCCGTAATCAGTGAACGGTTCCGAGCTAGAAGTAGTAGCTCTCCCCCGTAAACAGTGCATATACCCTGTAACCTGATAGATAACATATTCCCAGAACGAGCACAGATATACACAGATGAATGCATAGAACCTGCATAGAACCTGTAAAAGTTTCCCAAAACAAGCCAGCACAAAAATATACATATGTTTCTCCCCCTTTTTGGCAGTTAGCAATATAAATAAGCAATGAATAGTAATGCAACCACACCAAGAAAAAAAATAGTATAATACTAGACAAGAGAGTGCATTGGCATAAAAGAAACTACGAGAAATAGCATAAAATGATATCCACCAATCAGAATGTCAAACACATCATCAGGGTTCTAAGATAAAAATCCAGTACATAAATCCATAACTAAATAACTAAAAACATAAAGCAACTAAGACCATCAGCAGTGGCAGCAGCATAACAAGCCAGTCTCCATCACGGAGCACCAGAAGGTCCTGGAACATCTGAAGAATCAGGGAAAGGGCCAACGAAAAGATCCTGGAACATCTGAAGATCCACAAAAGTATCATCTGGATCCATATACTGCATGACCCACGGATCGTCTAGACGATGACCCGAGCGATGTGGATCCCGCTCAATAGGCACATGCAAATCAGGATGACGAGCAAGCGAATGCCGCATATCATGCAGAGAGTTCCCAAGGGCACTAATCTGCAGAGTGGTACGGTAATCCTGCTGCATCCAGCGATCATCCTCAATAGCAAAACGATCGTGAAGCATAGTCTGAAGCGAATCCAGGTTGGCAGGAGGTACAGTCTGACCGAGCGGAGGGGCGTCAGGCTCCTCATCAGCAGACAACTCAGTAGTAGCAACAGGCTGAAGGCGTCGTACCTTAGATAGAAAGGTAGGTGCCGGCAGGAACGGACAAGCATCAAGTGGTATACGAAAAGCACGAAAGATCATAGGAAGATACAGAGGATAAACCAAAGCTCGTGGTTTTCTCCTACAGCGAATCATCCAGTCCATCATAGTACGTGGAAGATTGAAATGAATTCCAAAGTGAAGATGATAAAGAGCAGAAATGTCAAGATAAGTGATTTCATCAGGGGAACCGATCTTGGGTAGAATGGTATTAGAGATGATCCAATGAAGATCAGAAAAATATGGGTTGAGATATTTCGTCATGAGCTTTCGAGGACGTGTGTATGGAGTGCACAAATCGTCCTTGAAGCTTTCAAGTGAAAGTCCGTTGGGAAAACGGAACGAGCGAGCATCAACAAGCCTTTCCTAAGAACTTGGCTCAAGAAGATCAAGATATTCGGCTAGTTCAAAGTCATCAAACGAGATATCGATACCAGCAACTCGTGAATAAATACGAAGGTCATCAAAGGTTAAGTTGCAGTAGAACATTTGAACGGCATGACGATAAATAGCAGAGGATGTAGTGACTAGTTCATCAAAATAGAGGTCATGGAATAAAGAATCATATTGAGAGAATATGGAAAAATTGATAGGATGTCCTGTGAATACCTGACGATTCCGAAAGTCACTAAACCAGTTGTTTGATGCATCAAGTGAGACAAAAAGTCTATTGTCATAAGTGGAAGGATGTTGAGGACGAGGTGGATTGAACAAAGGGTGAGGTGGTTGAAGTTGTTCAATGATTTGTTCAATTGATGGAGAAGAATCCGAAGAGGAAATACTCTCAACTCGAATCCTCTTCCCGCGATTGAACAAGCAAGGAGCCATTAAAAGATTTAAAAAAAATGGTACCTCAAACAGGTAAAGAACAATGGAGGAGAATGGAGAGGAGACACCTTTTTCTTGATTTGAGAAGCAATGAGGCACTCTAGATCAAAAACTAGGGTTAGGGTTTCAAGGAAAGAGTGTGTATAGGTGAGAAAAGGTGGTAATAGTGAAGGGGAGAGAAAGAATCCCGACATAAAGTAGGGTTTTGTCTTTGGTCGGGTGAAATATTGACCATTGGATTAGAATAGATCCAACGGCAGAGCCAGATCCCGACCCTGGAACCAAGGGACCGAACTCGGCCCGAACTCGGATAGGAGCAGAGTTCGGCCCGAGTTCTGGATCATTGGTCCAGAACAGAACAAAGGCTAAAATGAAAACAAAAGTTGAAGAATAACAAGAAATGATAACAAAGAAAAAGATTTAAGAGTTAAACAAAAGAAAGTTGAGGACACCAAAGAGAATAGAATAGATAGAGAAGGAGATGTACACAGAAAACAGAATGAACTTTTTAGAAAATATCAATTAGGCAATATTAAATTGAAACGAGCCATATAATAAATAAGGATATATATTGTGGTTCAATAGTCCAAATTTGCCATGGGTTAGCTGCAGGGGCCGGATCCCAGCTAGCGGTAGTCCTGAGGACTAGTGCACCGTGTCGCTTAGGCTTTTACGCCTTGTTGTCAGAAGGACCCTTTCGGCTTGTACCCATACCAAATTCTTCGTAAAAGAATCACAATATACTCGATATTTACGCAGGTGAGTTTCAATTTATGACTGCTTCATCTAAGATTCCAAGTTCACGACAAAGAAAATTGAAACGCTCTTCGGATAGTGGCTTAGTAAAGAAATCTGCCAGCTGATGATCAGTGTCAATAAATTCTAAGTTAATCGTGCCATTTTGCTGATGATCACGCAAAAAGTGGTGTCTGATCTCAATGTGTTTAGTGCGTGAGTGGCATACAGGGTTCTTAGTCAAATTAATGGCACTAGTATTGTCACAGAATATAGGAATATGCATGAAAGATAACTTATAGTCTTCCAGGGTTTGCTTCATCCACAGAATTTGTGCACAACAACGCCCAGCTGCTATGTATTCAGCTTCTGTTGTGGATAGTGCAACAGAGTTCTGTTTCTTGCTAAACCAGGAGACTAAAGCTTTTCCTAATAAATGACACGTGCCGCTCGTACTTTTACGGTCGACCTTGCATCCAGCGAAGTCAGCATCAGAGTAACCAATAAGATCAAATGATGTTGACTTGGGATACCATAGACCTACTGTAATCGTACCCTTAAGGTATCTAAAGATACGCTTAACTGCGGTCATGTGTGATTCCTTAGGATTAGCTTGATATCTAGCACATAGGCAAACACTGAACATGATATCGGGACGACTAGCAGTTAAATAAAGTAAGCTGCCTATCATACCTCGATACTTACGTTGATCAACAGGTTTGCCGCTCTCATCTGGTTCGAGTTTGGTTGAAGTGGCCATTGGCGTGCTGATTGGTTTGATGTTGTCAAGATCGAACTTCTTCAGCATGTCCTTGGTGTACTTTGATTGGCAGATGAAAGTTCCATTAGCCAGTTGTTTTACTTGCAGACCAAGAAAGTAGTTGAGCTCTCCCATCATGCTCATCTCAAATTCCGTCTGCATACACTTGGCAAATTCTTGACAAAGAGTTTCATCAGTAGACCCAAAAATAATATCATCAACATAAATCTGAATTAATAGAATGGTGTCTTTGAAAGATTTGATAAATAGTGTAGTGTCAATTTTCCCTTTAGAAAAACCTTTCTCAAGCAAGAAGCTGCTTAGCCTTTCATACCAAGCTCTGGGGGCTTGTTTAAGGCCATAAAGCGCTTTCTTTAGCTTGAACACGTGGTCGGGAAATTTGTGATTTTCAAAGCCAGGGGGTTGTTTGACATAAACTTCCTCCTTAATAAAGCCATTCAAGAAAGCACTTTTAACATCCATTTGAAATAATTTAAAGTTTTGAAAATTAGCAAAAGCACAAAGCATCCGAATGGATTCTAGTCTAGCAACAGGAGCATACGTCTCATCGTAGTCGATACCTTCCTCTTGGTTGTATCCTTGAGCTACTAGACGAGCTTTGTTACGTGTGACTGAACCATCTTCATTTACTTTGTTTCTAAAAACCCATTTAGTACCAATTATAGAGTGATTAACCGGTCTAGGAACGAGTTCCCATACTTGGCTTCTCTTGAATTGGTTGAGTTCTTCTTGCATAGCAGAAATCCAAAATTCATCATTAAAAGCTTCAGAAATATTTTTAGGCTCTACTTGTGAAATGAAGGCAGTGCTAGCAACAGAGTCTCTTAATGATGATCTAGTAGTAACTCCACGTGAAACTTCACCTATGACTAAATTTTCTGGATGAGAAGATTTGAAAGAGAATTTCTTAGGCAAACCCTCCAGAGAATTAGTTTCGGTTGAAGTATTCATTGGAGTAGAAGTTGATGGCTCAATGTCATCATTAAGAGTATTTGCTGTACTGTTGTCTTCATCAAAAGTCACATTTGTTGACTCTTCCACAATAAGTGAGCGTTTATTGAAAACTCTATATCCCTTACTCTTGGCGGCATAACCAAGAAAGATACCATCGTCAGCTTTGGCATCAAATTTGCCTAAGTTGTCTTTGGTGTTAAGGATAAAACATATGCAGCCAAAAACTCTAAAATAAGAAACATTTGGGGTTCTTCCAAACCAAAGCTCATAGGGTGTTTTCTTCGAAATGGGACGAATAAGCACCCTATTCAAAATGTGGCATGCTGTACTTACAGCCTCTGCCCAAAAATATTTCGGAAGAGAAAATTTATTCAACATGACTCTAGCCATATCGCCAAGAGTCCTATTCTTCCGCTCCACAACACCATTTTGTTGAGGAGTTCTAGGACAAGAAAATTCATGATCAAAACCATTTGTATTACAAAAACTTTCAAAATCTGAATTTACGAATTCGCCTCCATGATCACTTCGGATTCGAGTAATCATGTAGCCTTTTTCGTTTTGAACTTTATTTACAAAAACTTTGAAAACAGAGATAGCGTCGCTCTTATTAGCGAGAAAGAAAACCCAAGTAAATCTCGAAAAATCATCAACAATAACAAAAGCATAAAGTTTGCCACCAAGGCTAGCTATTCTACTAGGACCAAATAAATCCATATGAAGTAATTGCAAGGGTCTAGTAGTACTTACAGAGTTGATGGAATGAAATGAGGATTTAGTTGCCTTGTTTAGTTCACATTCGGCACATACCGTGACCTTTTTGAATGTGATGTCAGGCAATCCTCTCACTAGCTTCTTGGTAGAAAGCCTGGATATAGCATCCATGTTGGCATGACCGAGACGCTGGTGCCAAAGTAGTCGTTCGTCTTTGTGGGCATATAAACATCTACCTGCATGGTTAGTATTTATAGAGAGATAGAAAATATAGATATTGTCCTCTCTTTTCGTCCCTAGGCTTTCTTTGTACAAGCGAGTTTGTAACGTATGAAGAACAGTTTGGCAACTCTAGAGGGGGGGTGAATAGAGTATATATATAATGACCAATTAAAAAATTACTCTTTCACGAACAATGAATAATCAGAGTAAAATGCGGAATGTAAATGAAAGACAAGAGAGCATACGCAAACACAGCAATTTTAACCTGGTTTCCCTCGTGGAGGACTAGTCCAGGCCTGAGAACTCTAGCTCTGGATTAAATCCACTATTTGTGAAATAGTAGCTTACAACCCGTGCCTTTACTTCAGAAGAGCACGTCAACTTCTTACAGAGAATCGCAGTGGCGATTGCTTGGAATTGTCCAAGCGATTTCTTCACTCTTGCACAAGAATCCTAACTGAGAGATGCTGAGCACTCGAGACTTAGGAGGCTTGTGGCTAGTAGATGGGAAGGGTATGGCTTATAGAGCTTGTAGGAGAGAAGAGAAGAGAAGATTGAGTAATTCAAAATGAGAGAATTCATGCCCTATTTATACTGATTTTTGAGGCAGAATTCGGCCAGAATTCGGGTAGGAGAATTCAAAAAATTTGGCCGTTGGACAGCTAGCAACCAGCTAACCCTAAAATTAGGGTTCCTGATTTCTAGGGGATAGAGTTCGGCCCGAACTCTGTGTGGAGGCAGAGTTCGGCCCGAACTCTGTCTCCAGAGCACAGAGTGATTCTAAGTGGGACTTGTAGGCAATTTTGTTTTGGTGGAGCTTAGGATTTTGGGTAGGCTTGTAGACTAAGTTCCAAGAGCTCAGCATAACTCAGAGTACATACTTCTAGACTCAATGAAATGAAAAAGTACAGACTCGAAAATATACTGAGAGTCGGAAACTGAGCTGTCGTTTGTCCCGAACTGAAAGCAGACGTCGTGTGTCGTATTGAATTTATACAGATATTATTTAGTCAATGTAGTCAATATTTGGTTGACTGTGACTTTGTGTCAACAATCTCCCCCATATTGATAATTGACAAAATAATATATGTATATTTCAATATTCATACCTTGACACAGTTGATTACAATATAGCTCCCCCATAACTGATGCAGAGCTAGAATCGGATAGCTCCCCCGTAATCAGTGAACGGTTCCGAGCTAGAAGTAGTAGCTCTCCCCCGTAAACAGTGCATATACCCTGTAACCTGATAGATAACATATTCCCAGAACGAGCACAGATATACACAGATGAATGCATAGAACCTGCATAGAACCTGTAAAAGTTTCCCAAAACAAGCCAGCACAAAAATATACATATGTTTCTCCCCCTTTTTGGCAGTTAGCAATATAAATAAGCAATGAATAGTAATGCAACCACACCAAGAAAAAAAATAGTATAATACTAGACAAGAGAGTGTATTGGCATAAAAGAAACTACGAGAAATAGCATAAAATGATATCCACCAATCAGAATGTCAAACACATCATCAGGGTTCTAAGATAAAAATCCAGTACATAAATCCATAACTAAATAACTAAAAACATAAAGCAACTAAGACCATCAGCAGTGGCAGCAGCATAACAAGCCAGTCTCCATCACGGAGCACCAGAAGGTCCTGGAACATCTGAAGAATCAGGGAAAGGGCCAACGAAAAGATCCTGGAACATCTGAAGATCCACAAAAGTATCATCTGGATCCATATACTGCATGACCCACGGATCGTCTAGACGATGACCCGAGCGATGTGGATCCCGCTCAATAGGCCCATGCAAATTAGGATGACGAGCAAGCGAATGCCGCATATCATGCAGAGAGTTCCCAAGGGCACTAATCTGCAGAGTGGTACGGTAATCCTGCTGCGTCCAGCGATCATCCTCAATAGCAAAACGATCGCGAAGCATAGTCTGAAGCGAATCCAGGTTGGTAGGAGGTGCAGTCTGACCGAGCGGAGGGGCATCAGGCTCCTCATCAGCAGACAACTCAGTAGTAGCAACAGGCTGAAGGCGTCGTACCTTAGATAGAAAGGTAGGTGCCGGCAGGAACGGACAAGCATCAAGTGGTATACGAAAAGCACGAAAGATCATAGGAAGATACAGAGGATAAACCAAAGCTCGTGGTTTCCTCCTACAGCGAATCATCCAGTCCATCATAGTACGTGGAAGATTGAAATGAATTCCAAAGTGAAGATGATAAAGAGCAGAAATGTCAAGATAAGTGATTTCATCAGGGGAACCGATCTTGGGTAGAATGGTATTAGAGATGATCCAATGAAGATCAGAAAAATATGGGTTGAGATATTTCGTCATGAGCTTTCGAGGACGTGTGTATGGAGTGCACAAATCGTCCTTGAAGCTTTCAAGTGAAAGTCCGTTGGGAAAACGGAACGAGCGAGCATCAACAAGCCTTTCCCAAGAACTTGGCTCAAGAAGATCAAGATATTCGGCTAGTTCAAAGTCATCAAACGAGATATCGATACCAGCAACTCGTGAATAAATACGAAGGTCATCAAAGGTTAAGTTGCAGTAGAACATTTGAACGGCATGACGATAAATAGCAGAGGATGTAGTGACTAGTTCATCAAAATAGAGGTCATGGAATAAAGAATCATATTGAGAGAATATGGAAAAATTGATAGGATGTCCTGTGAATACCTGACGATTCCGAAAGTCACTAAACCAGTTGTTTGATGCATCAAGTGAGACAAAAAGTCTATTATCATAAGTGGAAGGATGTTGAGGACGAGGTGGATTGAACAAAGGGTGAGGTGGTTGAAGTTGTTCAATGATTTGTTCAATTGATGGAGAAGAATCCGAAGAGGAAATACTCTCAACTCGAATCCTCTTCCCGCGATTGAACAAGCAAGGAGCCATTAAAAGATTTAAAAAAAATGGTACCTCAAACAGGTAAAGAACAATGGAGGAGAATGGAGAGGAGACACCTTTTTCTTGATTTGAGAAGCAATGAGGCACTCTAGATCAAAAACTAGGGTTAGGGTTTCAAGGAAAGAGTGTGTATAGGTGAGAAAAGGTGGTAATAGTGAAGGGGAGAGAAAGAATCCCGACATAAAGTAGGGTTTTGTCTTTGGTCGGGTAAAATATTGACCATCGGATTAGAATAGATCCAACGGCAGAGCCAGATCCCGACCCTGGAACCAAGGGACCGAACTCGGCCCGAACTCGGATAGGAGCAGAGTTCGGCCCGAGTTCTGGATCATTGGTCCAGAACAGAACAAAGGCTAAAATGAAAACAAAAGTTGAAGAATAACAAGAAATGATAACAAAGAAAAAGATTTAAGAGTTAAACAAAAGAAAGTTGAGGACACCAAAGAGAATAGAATAGATAGAGAAGGAGATGTACACAGAAAACAGAATGAACTTTTTAAAAAATATCAATTAGGCAATATTAAATCGAAACGAGCCATATAATAAATAAGGATATATATTGTGGTTCAATAGTCCAAATTTGCCATGGGTTAGCTGCAGGGGCCGGATCCCAGCTAGCGGTAGTCCTGAGGACTAGTGCACCGTGTCGCTTAGGCTTTTACGCCTTGTTGTCAGAAGGACCCTTTCGACTTGTACCCATACCAAATTCTTCGTAAAAGAATCACAATATACTCGATATTTACGCAGGTGAGTTTCAATTTATGACTGCTTCATCTAAGATTCTAAATTCACGACAAAGAAAATTGAAACGCTCTTCGGATAGTGGCTTAGTAAAGAAATCTGCCAGCTGATGATCAGTGTCAATAAATTCTAAGTTAATCGTGCCATTTTGCTGATGATCACGCAAAAAGTGGTGTCTGATCTCAATGTGTTTAGTGCGTGAGTGGCATACAGGATTCTTAGTCAAATTGATGGCACTAGTATTGTCACAGAATATAGAAATATGCATGAAAGATAACTTATAGTCTTCCAGGGTTTGCTTCATCCACAGAATTTGTGCACAACAATGCCCAGCTGCTATGTATTCAGCTTCTGTTGTGGATAGTGCAACAGAGTTCTGTTTCTTGCTAAACAAGGAGACTAAAGCTTTTCCTAATAAATGACACGTGCCGCTCGTACTTTTACGGTCGACCTTGCATCCAGCGAAGTCAGCATCAGAGTAACCAATAAGATCAAATAATGTTGACTTGGGATACCATAGACCTACTGTAATCGTACCCTTAAGGTATCTAAAGATACGCTTAACTGCGGTCATGTGTGATTTCTTAGGATTAGCTTGATATCTAGCACATAGGCAAACACTGAACATGATATCGGGACGACTAGTAGTTAAATAAAGTAAGCTGTCTATCATACCTCGATACTTACGTTGATCAACAGGTTTGCCGCTCTCATCTGGTTCGAGTTTGGTTGAAGTGGCCATTGGCGTGCTGATTGGTTTGATGTTGTCAAGATCGAACTTCTTCAGCATGTGCTTAGTGTACTTTGATTGGCAGATGAAAGTTCCATTAGCCAGTTGTTTTACTTGCAGACCAAGAAAGTAGTTGAGCTCTCCCATCATGCTCATCTCAAATTCCGTCTGCATATACTTGGCAAATTCTTGACAAAGAGTTTCATCAGTAGACCCAAAAATAATATCATCAACATAAATCTGAATTAATAGAATGGTGTCTTTGAAAGATTTGATAAATAGTGTAGTGTCAATTTTCCCTTTAGAAAAACCTTTCTCAAGCAAGAAGCTGCTTAGCCTTTCATACCAAGCTCTGGGGGCTTGTTTAAGGCCATAAAGCGCTTTCTTTAGCTTGAACACGTGGTCGGGAAATTTGTGATTTTCAAAGCCAGGGGGTTGTTTGACATAAACTTCCTCCTTAATAAAGCCATTCAAGAAAGCACTTTTAACATCCATTTGAAATAATTTAAAGTTTTGAAAATTAGCAAAAGCACAAAGCATCCGAATGGATTCTAGTCTAGCAACAGGAGCATACGTCTCATCGTAGTCGATACCTTCCTCTTGGTTGTATCCTTGAGCTACTAGACGAGCTTTGTTACGTGTGACTGAACCATCTTCATTTACTTTGTTTCTAAAAACCCATTTAGTACCAATTATAGAGTGATTAACCGGTCTAGGAACGAGTTCCCATACTTGGCTTCTCTCGAATTGGTTGAGTTCTTCTTGCATAGCAGAAATCCAAAATTCATCATTAAAAGCTTCAGAAATATTTTTAGGCTCTACTTGTGAAATGAAGGCAGTGCTAGCAACAGAGTCTCTTAATGATGATCTAGTAGTAACTCCACGTGAAACTTCACCTATGACTAAATTTTTTGGATGAGAAGATTTGAAAGAGAATTTCTTAGGCAAACCCTCCAGAGAATTAGTTTCGGTTGAAGTATTCATTGGAGTAGAAGTTGATGGCTCAATGTCATCATTAAGAGTATTTGCTGTACTGTTGTCTTCATCAAAAGTCACATTTGTTGACTCTTCCACAATAAGTGAGCGTTTATTGAAAACTCTATATCCCTTACTCTTGGCGGCATAACCAAGAAAGATACCATCGTCAGCTTTGGCATCAAATTTGCCTAAGTTGTCTTTGGTATTAAGGATAAAACATCTGCAGCCAAAAACTCTAAAATAAGAAACATTTGGGGTTCTCCCAAACCAAAGCTCATAGGGTGTTTTCTTCGAAATGGGACGAATAAGCACCCTATTCAAAATGTGGCATGCTGTACTTACAGCCTCTGCCCAAAAATATTTCGGAAGAGAAAATTTATTCAACATAACTCTAGCCATATCGCCAAGAGTCCTATTCTTCCGCTCCACAACACCATTTTGTTGAGGAGTTCTAGGACAAGAAAATTCATGATCAAAACCATTTGCATTACAAAAACTTTCAAAATCTGAATTTACGAATTCGCCTCCATGATCACTTCGAATTCGAGTAATCATGTAGCCTTTTTCGTTTTGAACTTTATTTACAAAAACTTTGAAAACAGAGATAGCGTCGCTCTTATTAGCGAGAAAGAAAACCCAAGTAAATCTCGAAAAATCATCAACAATAACAAAAGCATAAAGTTTGCCACCAAGGCTAGCTATTCTACTAGGACCAAATAAATCCATATGAAGTAATTGCAAGGGTCTAGTAGTACTTACAGAGTTGATGGAATGAAATGAAGATTTAGTTGCCTTGTTTAGTTCACATTCGGCACATACCGTGACCTTTTTGAATGTGATGTCAGGCAATCCTCTCACTAGCTTCTTGGTAGAAAGCCTGGATATAGCATCCATGTTGGCATGACCGAGACGCTGGTGCCAAAGTAGTCGTTCATCTTTGTGGGCATATAAACATCTACCTGCATGGTTAGTATTTATAGAGAGATAGAAAATATAGATATTGTCCTCTCTTTTCCCTTCAAAAGCAATGTCTCCTGTTGACCTATCATAGATATAGCAACAGTTTTGTCCAAAGTTAATATCATATCCATGATCAGCAAGATGGCTAATGCTGAACAGGTTATGCTTTAACTCGGTCACTAGGCAGACATCCTTTATAACAGGAGAAGGAGGATGACCAATGATACCGTTACCTATTATGTGCCCTTTGAGATTGTTACCGAAGGATACGTATCCTTCTCTTTTCATCGATAGTGATGCAAAAAGATTTGCGTCTCCCGTCATATGTCGCGAGCATCCACTATCGAGAATCCACTTACTTTTAGTTGAGGAGGGAAGGTCCACCTACATCAAGAGTAGATGTGACCTTTGGTACCCGAGTTCTTGAGGATCCTGAAAAGTTAGTCTTTGGGAACCAAGCATATATCCTTTTATCAACAAGTCTTCTAACTCTGTACTGTGGTGATATGTGTCCATGTAATCCACAATAAGTACAGATAGCATTCTTATTTATACTAGGAGCATGAGAATAATATCTATAAGCAGCAGGATGAGGATGGACATGATGTGAAGAGTTAGAATGGTGAAGATGATTATGCATGGAATAAGTGGCATGGTGATGGTGTTTATGAGGCATAGAATGATGGTATTGTCTATGATGTGTGACATGCTGATATTGTCTAGATGGCATGACATGATGATTTTGTCTATATGGTATATGAGGACCTTGTCTATATGGCATTGCATGATGATCTCGTCTATATGGCATGGCATGATGATTTTTATGTGTGGAGTGATGTTGATTGTGTCTTTGTGCATGATGCTTGTGTACTAAGTGAGAATTGTTCTTACGTGCACGTGGTTTGTGAAAGTTTGTGTATATAAATGCATGGTTATGTGCTGCATGAGAATGACTTGGTTGACTAGCATGAGTGGTATTGTGCCCATGTGATTGGGTTTGAGGTTGAATAACCTGTTTACCCAATTTGGTTTCTAATCTTTTAGTAGCAGCTTGCAGTTCAGTAACCTTAATATTTAAGCCATATATCTTAGTCATGGAAATCTTGTGTCTACTCTTTTCTTCAGCAAGCAATGTGTTGAGAGTAGTGATTTCTTGAGTTTGTTGCTCAATACGTGCTTCAGCATCATGTAAGCTTAATTTAAGCTTGGATACTTCATCAGTGTCATTAGTGGGTGATGTGTTTCTAACATTATCAAGAAGTAAAGAAATTCTTTGTATCTCATCTTCTAGACTTTTGATTTTGTCCTTGGCATGTTTATATTTACCGATAACCTTTTTGTGATCATCAAGTAAATCGGTGAAAGCATCGCCAAGTTCATCAAAAGAGAAGTCATCTAAAGTTTCGTTTGATACCTTGGTGGAATTTGCCATGAGGCACACATTTGCTTTGTCTTGAGGAGAGTTCTTTTCTTCCTCGGAGTCACTTGCTTCGCTTTCATGCCAAATGCTTGTGTTGGCATACCTTTTTGATGAGTTCTTCTTGTAGGGCTTTTCATACCGGTTGCTTTTCTTTAAGAGCGGACAGTCTCTTCTGACGTGTCCAGTCTTTTTGCAACCATAGCAGATTGGTTCTTCTTCATCGTCTTCTTGTGGTTCCTTCTTTCTTTGATTGAAGCGAAGGAATTTCTTGAAGTTACGTACCATGAGAGCTTGGTCTTCATCATCTGAGATATCATCTTCAGTCTCATCGTGATCAATCTTTCGTCGATGAACTTTGAGTGCGATCTCCCTGGTCTTCGGAGCAGGCTCTTCGAAGTCCTTGAGGTCAAGCTCGTGAGTCATGAGCTTGCCCATCAAAGTCTCCATAGACATACTTGTGAGATCATTTCCTTCTATGATGGCTGTCACCTTAGGGTTCCAAATCTTTGGTAGCCCTCTGAGTAGCTTGCGGATCTTCTCATAGTTTGAGTACTGCTTACCAAGCGAGGATAACGGGTTGATGATGTCGAGGAATCTTGTAAACATTTGAGTGATCGTCTCATTTGGCTTCATCTTGAAGGCTTCGTACTCTTGAGTGAGACGGCTTATCTTAGATTCCTTGACTTGAGTGGTTCCTTCATGCGTCACTTCCAGAAGTCTCCATACTTCATGAGCAGTGGTGCATGTAGAGACCCTGTTAAACTCGTTCCTGTCTATAGCACAGAATAAAGCATTAATAGCCATAGCATCTAGACTTGCCTGTTTCTTCTCCTCGACAGAATATTTGTCGTGTGGTTTCTCAATGAGGTCACCATCGACAACTATCCTGGCGGGCTTTTTGTAACCGTCAGTGACGACAGTCCACAGGTCAAAGTCTAGAGACTTAAGATAGAAGCTCATCCTTGTTTTCCAATATGTGTAGTTAGTCCCATCAAATAGGGGAGGCCTATGAGTGGACTGACCTTCACCATGATTGGAAATCAAGGATTGTGTGGTTGCCATGGATCAGCTCTTAGGATGTTAGTCCTTGTAAAGAGAACAGGGCTCTGATACCAATTGAAGAACAGTTTGGCAACTCTAGAGGGGGGGTGAATAGAGTATATATATAATGACCAATTAAAAAATTACTCTTTCACGAACAATGAATAATCAGAGTAAAATGCGGAATGTAAATGAAAGACAAGAGAGCATACGCAAACACAGCAATTTTAACCTGGTTTCCCTCGTGGAGGACTAGTCCAGGCCTGAGAACTCTAGCTCAGGATTAAATCCACTATTTGTGAAATAGTAGCTTACAACCCGTGCCTTTACTTCAGAAGAGCACGTCAACTTCTTACAGAGAATCGCAGTGGCGATTGCTTGGAATTGTCCAAGCGATTTCTTCACTCTTGCACAAGAATCCTAACTGAGAGATGCTGAGCACTCGAGACTTAGGAGGCTTGTGGCTAGTAGATGGGAAGGGTATGGCTTATAGAGCTTGTAGGAGAGAAGAGAAGAGAAGATTGAGTAATTCAAAATGAGAGAATTCATGCCCTATTTATACTGATTTTTGAGGCAGAATTCGGCCAGAATTCGGGTAGGAGAATTCAAAAAATTTGGCCGTTGGACAGCTAGCAACCAGCTAACCCTAAAATTAGGGTTCCTGATTTCTAGGGGACAGAGTTCGGCCCGAACTCTGTGTGGAGGCAGAGTTCGGCCCGAACTCTGTCTCCAGAGCACAGAGTGATTCTAAGTGGGACTTGTGGGCAATTTTGTTTTGGTGGAGCTTGGGATTTTGGGTAGGCTTGTAGACTAAGTTCCAAGAGCTCAGCATAACTCAGAGTACATACTTCTAGACTCAATGAAATGAAAAAGTACAGACTCGAAAATATACTGAGAGTCGGAAACTGAGCTGTCGTTTGTCCCGAACTGAAAGCAGACGTCGTGTGTCGTATTGAATTTATACAGATATTATTTAGTCAATGTAGTCAATATTTGGTTGACTGTGACTTTGTGTCAACAACGTGAAGTAAAAGTCCAGTCCTCCCATAAAACTGTTCTGTTCTTTTATATTTCATGGCAAACAGAGGGCTCTCTGCGCTGCGTCTGGAAAGAACTTTTCCTTGAACAGCTTCTTAAATACTGCCCAAGTCTGTCCTGCTGTATTGACCCTCGGGTCGGTCTGGTACCATGTACGGGCCAGATTCTGTATCATGCTGGCCGTTGCCTCTATTTGGAGCCTTGTCGGAATCTCGGCCAACCTAAAAATCTCCTCCATATGCTCGATCCACTCATCGGCATACAAGATCCCCTCTGTCCCTCGGAAGTCTCTCGGGTGCATCTTCTGGAAATCTTGGATGCCCTTCTCCCATGGCTGGTACGACTGCGAGGCTGCCGCTGGCTGAGCTACGACTCTCTCTACTGTGGTCACTGCCAGCTCAATATCTCGCGTGAGCTCTGCTGTCTGCCTCTGCTACTGGGTCTGCTGACCCTCCATGTACTGCCGGAAGAAGGCTAACAGCTGAACGGCGTCAATTGTCCCTACAGGTGGCTGATGCTGCTGCTGAAGTACATCCAGGATTACCGAACTCGGCTCATGTCTCACTGTTGGGGGGGCTCCTCCAAAAGCTGCCGAAATGCCTACCCCAGCTGGCATAACAGGGCTACGGTACCAGGGGCTGGCTGCTGAGTATAAGAGGTGACAGACCTCTCATCGGCGGCCCCCTGGCCCTGGCGATGCGATCGCGTCTCAACCATCCTGGAGACACAGATCAAAAGGAAACAATTGCTGAGAATGAGTCAAAATATTAAAGGAGGACAGTTTAAATTCAAGGAAGACAGTAAGCAGCAAAATGTAGATATACAGAATCTGAATAAGAGTTTTTCCTATTGGTGATTGAGTACCCTCAAAATATCCTAATCTTACTGCAGGCTGTAGTGATACTCTAGTTCGAATACCACTACATAAACTCGACCTGCATGGGCTACCACTAAAAACGTGTCACGACCCGCAACCACTGTGAGGGTACGAGAACGTAACAACGCCCAGCCTACGTTGCAGTTTCGGCGGTAGAACGCTGTCCTAGGTCAATCATCTAACAATATAAAGGTACCTGTACAGAATATACGCTCCGAATGGAAGTGACATAACAGAACAGTCTCAATCACATCTAAGGCAGATATAGGATAGTAAAGGTAGATAGAGAGATCAAAACCACAATGTAATACAAATGAAAGAGAGAGCAAATCTAAGTGTCTAAGATAACAACTCAAGAACATCCAGCTCTATACGAGTCTCTAAATATAAACTACATCTCAGAACAACAACTAAATTCAAATAACAATGCTGAAACAAAAGCTAAAGCCTAGCTATCTAGCCTAGACTATGGGAGTAGCATCCTGTACTGCAGCTGGGTCCTCCAGAGGAACCAGGTCACAGGTGTCGTCTAAGCCTGTTCCGTAATAGGTGGTACATAGGGCCTTCTCCTCATCCTCTGTAATATTTTTAACATGTCCAGTCAGGACAGGAGCGAGTACAGTACATCTCAACAGATCATAGCAGGTTAGAAAATATAATCATGCAGTAAAGTAAGATACATGAACTGAAGAAAAATAGTATGTAAACAAAGAGAGAACTGTAATAGAAATATCTACTATACATAGAGAGCTAATAGTGACTAGTGAGTCAGAGTAAAATATAAACATATGAATGGCATAGGAGATTCATGACTACAGCTAAGAGAGTGATTCATGACTACAGCTACTTGGATAATATTCACATGTCTATTTCCACTCCTCCATCCCCAATCGATACACAAAGATCTGTTCAAGTTATGTTAAGATTCGTAAAACTTCACATGGCTCATAAAATGATTGACACGTGAAGGTGATTCATGATGGCTCTGTGAACATGAGAGTATATGTATCACAAGCGATTCGTGAATCAGAGAAAGCATAGAGATACGTGATGATTCGTGAAATACACAAAACATGCAGTATCCGATGCTCCCGAGGAGGATAACATCTCATGAAAAGATCCATATAGTACCAATCCGTGTGACCAACGTGACAGTATCAAGTAAAGTAATTTAAAGCAAGAAAATAATTCTAAACAGGATATAAAATGATCAGAGAAAGTACACGCCTGGTATCCCGAATGTCCGAAGAGAATATACTATCCGAGGAGTGGTGTCTGTCTCCTATAGAACAGTACAAGTCACAACAAGTCTAAAATAAGGAAATAGACTGCTACAATGCATCTACATGAAGTTTGGGGTCAATCTAGGCTAAAGTCAACCTTTGGTCAACTCTAGTCAACCCTAACAGTCAAACTAGGTCAGTTCTAGTCTAAATAAGTCAAACTAGATCAAACGAGGTTAAACTAGCCAAACTAGGTCTAAACAAGTTAATCTAGGCTCATCAAGTCTAAACTAGTCTATCTAGTCCAATCTAGACTCAACCAAGTCTAGACTGGGTCAACACCAAGCCAAGCCTATACCATATATCAATATCATATATATAATCAAGGACTTTACATTCAACAAACTATGTAGTTATCATATCTATATATATATATATATATATATATATATATATATATATATATATATATATATATATATATATATATATATATACATTACTAGTGTATATAGGCAAGCCTAAAGGAAAGCCTACCTATACCAATCCTATATGGAAATATATATACCATATCATTATTTTCAAGAATATAGTTAATATTTGTATATGCTTATAGAGTGAGAGGGAGACATAAAATTATGTGTGTGTGGACATGAATGACATAGAGTGTAGGCATGTGTCACATAGGTGAATAGGCATGTGTGTGTGTGAGTGAGTGTATAGGTGACAGAAATCTGAGAGTGTGTGTGAAATGGTGTCTACAAAGATGTGTGTGTCAACATGTTGCTTATGACAGGATTTAATAGGATAGGGTGTGTGTGTGTAGGAGATGTGATAGGGTGTTGATTGTGTTTAGGCTTGTGTAGTGTGACAGGGAGTAAGGGGTTAGCAAAGTGTGACAGGTAAATGAGGAACCTGTGTGTTAGGAAAAACATTTTCATGTGTGTGTGTAAGAGTAAACTGTTTTAGGATATGTGTGTGTGCCAATGTGTGAGAAAAATCCTATTTGTGTGTGTGAGAGTGTGTAACCCTCGTTTTCGAAATTTCAAAATTTTATTTTATTTAATTATTCTAAATAATTTGCTTTAGAGAATAAATTTATATCTGAATTTTTACAAAGGAATTTTATACAATTTCGATTGACAAAAATATTTATCAATTATATTTCAAAAATTAGATTTTGAGTTTATAAGTATATTTGTATATTATTTTAGTGATTAATTTTTAATTGAAATTATTATGGTAAGTAGTTATTAGAAGTGTATTTGATTCAGTTTTGATTATCGATATACTATTTTAAAAATAAGATTGCATTTATGAAAACTCTTTCCATAGATTTATTTGATAATATTAAGTATTATTTTATATTATTATTGTTATAAAATGTTACATATAGATTAAATAAATTATGTTTTAAAATATTTATTGAATTGATTTATGGAAAGATTTGATCGAATTTATATCGAATGGATTAAATCTATGGAAAGATTAAATTCATACTATTCATAATCCTTCCCTTAATAGGTAACCTCTCCCTATATAAAGGGAGGCTTCCCTTTCTTTTTCTCATAAATTCACAAATTCCTTAAACACCGCACACAATCACCATCTTTGCATCACCCCAAAATTTTCAAACCCAGTCCCCATCTTCATCATCACCACCACCAGCATCTTTAGCATCATCACCAAAATAAAAAATCGACGCAGACCTCCCCGCCTTCCCAGCCAAACCCATGCCGACGTTGCCCCGCCCAGCGAGCATCGGTGGTCGCCTGAACCGCCTCCAGAGATGCTCTGGCGAGGCTATATCTCCGCGACCGTCTCTCGACTCCTCGTACGGCTGCAGGCTGAGCCATCCACTCCCTCGCAGCGCCAGCCGTAGCCGAGCTTCTGGTCGGGCCGTGCGTGCGTATCATGCTCGACCGCTCCTCTCTCAACTTCCTCCGCCTCCCGCTTCTCATCCCTTCGGGACCGCCCAACGGCGTGATGAGAAGAAACTCCGTCGCACGCCTAGCGAGCCCCGCCAGCGTCGGAGCCACGCCGAGGTGAAGCCCGCGCATCCGTCGCGCCAGCCATGGCCGACTGGCCGGGCCGCGCATGCATCCCCTCTCCTCTGTTTCCCTCTGTTTCCTCTCCCGACCTCCGATTTCTCTACTCCCGCTCTTCCCTCAACTGCTTTCTCTTCTATTTTCGTTGGTTAAGGAGGGAGAGAAGAGTGCTCTCTCTTCTATAAGAAGAAAAAAAAACAGCAGTGATGCTGTTGATTTTCCTTTTCTTCTTATGAGGAGAAGGGAAACTTCTTTTTGCTCCTTTCAGTTCTTTCCATCACACCTCCCATTATTGTCCCTCCGCCCAAGGAAAGTAACCACAGCAACAAATTTGTGTTGATTGCTTTTGTTGTATTTTAGTATTCTATTATTAGTTGGTATACTTTATCAAGTATTAAATAAATGTATTAGTATATTATAATTATACTATGTATACCTATATATTGTTAAAAGTTTTGTTATTATCATTATTATTTTCTTTACTATTTTGTTTCAGTAAATAAATAAATAATAATTTCCAAATTTTTTGGTAACAAAAGTACATTGGTGCTTAGTAATATTCTGTTATTATTATTTATACTTAATATCATTGTTTTATTTATAATTAAAATATTTAAAATATATTGTTGTATTATTTAAGTTTGGCTTTTGGACTTCAAAATATTTATCGTAGTATTTTTAGAATTATAGTTTGACCAAAATTAAGGGTTAACCCTAAAATGGTTTCCTTTGTTTTCAAAATAGTTATTTCAAATATACTTTGGTAAAACATAGTTTCAAACTATAATAAATATTTTTCAAAAAGTTATTTATTTATATATATACAAAATTTCTTCGAGTTGCAATACTTGTCCCTGGCTAGTCATATTCACATCTTCTTGCAAATCTCGGACTTTCCTATATCATCCCTAACCAATTTGACTATTCCGGACTCAACAACACGGACGTGCCATCATCTAAAATCATCTTGCGTAGTTTGACTTCTGAGACTATTTTCGTGCCGACATGATCATATCACGCCAGTCAACTCCAATCAAACCGAGGCAAGTACTTGTTGATACCTTCATGTGTATTTACTTTATATTGTTATATTTCACTTATACATGATATTTTGTGTCTTGACTGTTACACACACGAGAGTTGAGTGATTGACTATTGTTCATGTTTTCTCATTGTTATCGTGATCGTTCTCGTGACCGTGTTTTCATGATTGTGAGCTATGGATATTAGAGGGGTACAATTATTAGGCACGTGGACAAAGCCCAGATTGTATTGTTGGCAACTCTCCCGTTTACGGGGGCGGGCCCTTTAACCTCATCGTTCGCCCAAGCCGTCCATGTGTAGGAACGTTGTACTTCTCACGACACGTGCACTATGAGTGTTTACATGAGTCTCTTTACTTTTCATGCTTGTTACTTTCCTTATCAGTTTTTCCATCCCATGATTTTTTGTTCATATTGTTTATTATTTCCATTGATCATTAATTCACATGTTTAGTGTTATATTGCTTTATATTGTATTTGTATCGTGATGGCTAGACTTGTACTTGTTCCAATCCTGATTGGATATATTTTTTTTCAGTTGACAGATCCTTGCTGACTTGCTCTCTTGCTTTGGGTTCCTTCGGGTGAAGTTAGAGGTATCTTGGAGGCCAACCATAGATTCTAGTTAGAATAGTCACATGTAGCAGATTTGTATCGAAAAGCAATTTGAATGTATTATTGGAATTGTAATTAAAATAATTATTGTGAATGAGCAAAATAAAGATATTTGTTGTATTTGGAATTTATATTGAGCCCAGACAGCGTACTACCGCCGATGCTGCGGCGTAGGCTGGACTTGGCCACGTACTCGTATCCCGAAAAATGGGAACGGGTCGTGACAGAGTGTGTGTGTTGAGTGTGAGGGTACTGTTTGCCATGAAATATAAAAGAGCAGAACAGTTTTATGGGAGGACTGGACTTTTACTTCACGTTATAAACTCGCTTGTACAAAGAAAGCCTAGGGACGAAAACCTAGGTACAACAATCTAAGTACAATTGTTTATTTTTGATTCTGGGGGGTGACGGTAGAGGCTCGGGAAAGCGACGACAGCTCTGCCTTACTTCTTGGACGATCGGACGTAGCCTTGGCTCCTGTAACGAGATGCTTGGCGTTGACGAAGAAATGCTCTTCTTGCTCTCCTCGTATTGCTCTTCTGGCTTCTCTCTCTGGATTAATCTTTGTGTATTTTTCTCTCTGATTATTGGGGGAGCGTCTTTTTACAAGGGAATGGCACCTTGCTATTTATAATAGTGGGGGGCATCATAAGGGTTTGCAATGATTGCCCATTCTCTAAGTGGCGGCGGCCTGGTAAATGATCAATTTGGGCCATTAATCTTGAGCGTGAAGGATCTGGGCCATTAATGAGGATTATGCCAAATCATGCAGTCATTAATATTGATTGCAATAAATTCCCATCATGATAATTTGCTGACGTCCGCAAATCTAAATGAATCAATTTAATTCATTCTCTTGCCACGTGTCCCAAATTATTGGGATCTGACCCAAAATTTGATTATCTTTAGGACACGCGTCCTGTCATCCTTGTTGAGCCGCATGAGGAGCATTCATATTTGGGCTGCATGAAGGTCGTCATGACCGAGCCGCATGAAAGATTTCATGACCGAGCTGCATGAATAGTCTCTATACTCGAACCGCATGAAGGTTGTCATGACCGAGCCGCATGAATATGTTCATGACCGAGCCGCATGGGGGTCTTCATGGCTGAGCTGTATGAGAGTCTTCATGGCCGAGCCGCATGGATTTCTTCATGGCCAAGCCGCATCGGGGACCTTCATGATTAAACCGCATAGGCTTCTCTATACTGGCCGTGTGAACTCATCTAATCTGGCCGCATAATCTTGCCTCGAAGCTGTGAAGATTTTCTCCAGTTCCCTAGGAAGATAGTGCTCTTGTGTCAGTCATTATGACTATTTTTTGTCAGGGCTGTCAACTGTCAGCTGTCAGCCGTCAGAGCATTAATTGTGTTTGAATGACGCCGGGTACAGCTGTTCTGAAAAGACACGTGGCTTTCCTCTGTGGGCCGTATGGAATCCACTCGAGCTGCCTATGTGTTTGAGCCGCATGGGACTCCTGAGCCGCATGTGGCTCCTTGGCTGCATGGATCATTTTTTTCCTCTTTTTCATGCTTCTACAAGACCCCCTTCAAAGTTTTCAATTTGCAAAATTGAAATACTTTGAATAAGAAGCATAATTATGCAAGAGCCGCATGGATGTATTCCGTTCTAGCCGTATGAATTTGACCAGCCGCATGATTACCTCAACCGCATGACTCTCTGAGCCGCATGGGCTGTTTTGGCCGCATGAGCTTCTTGCCACGTCTTCCTGCCACGTGTGCAAATCTTTTGTAAATCTTCTGCATTTAATGCTCTTGATTTGCTGTCAGATTTTAAGAGCCGCTTTTTGGGCCAGGATCCCAAGAGTCAGGCTATTATTAAGCCGTTTTGCCTCGATGATCGAAGAGTCGGTCATCATATTGCACGCGGATCGAGGCGTTCCTTCCTTGTCTATAAATAGGAACACTTTTATTCCGAGGAATCTCTTTTGCTCTCTTCGATCTTTCGCTGTTCTAACTCCTTTCTCTCCCAAGCACCCATAGCTCCCAAGAAGGCTGCTGCATCGAAGGCTGCGAAGGGCAAGGCGGTCGCTTCTGCAGCGGCTGTGGCGACGAACATGGCCACTCCCCCGTCGGCTTCTGTTCACTCTGTTCATTCTGACGTTCATCCACCTATTGCTGGTAAGGGCGTTGCCTTAGAACCCTAACTGCCATGGCTCTGCTGTATAATTTATGCATAAGCCGTATGTACAAGGTTCTTTGATATGACCGCATAAGCACTTCATACAGGGGGCCGCATAGGCTTGTCATACTCGATCTGAACCGCATATATATTTTCGGTTTGGGCCGTATGAGCGTAGTCCACTTTTGAACCGCATAAGCTCATCTGCTTGTAGCCGCATGAGTCTATCTGCTCAGGGTCGCATGAGTCCGCGTGGACTTTGAATAGCATAGTCTCACCTGAATCCGAGCCGCATCAGCGTCTAATTTTGTCTGTTGAATCCATGTGAACCTTGAACCGCATAGGCCCTTCTGAACCCAAACCGCAGAAGCTTCATAAGCTCATCTGAACTTGATTTATATGGACTCGTCTGACTCGGAGCCGCATAAGGCTATGATGAACCGAACTGCATGGACTCATCTGGTTCTGAGCCGCATAAGGCTGTGACGACTCGAGCTGCATAGACTCAAATGATGTTTCAAACGCTTCTTTGTTTGACTATCTTCTAATCTTGTTTCTTTCGTCTTTCTTCAGTGAATCTGCCAGTAAATCCTGCGGAAGAACTCCTAGTGGGCTCGAATCAGTTTGTCTTGGGCGTGCGTCTTGATGACTTAGTTAAGTACGTGCTAAATCAATTTTCTGCTAATGAGCCTTCGGGGAGGTTGAACGCCATCGAGAATCAGACCCTCTATTATCTCCGTGCCATGATAAATTCTGGGAAGTTGGATGGATCATACCTGAAGCCCTCATTCCTCTTCGGGGACGCTTTAATCATAAAGAATCCCCGAGTATTAGAGATCTCTGAGAACTGGGATTTTACTTTGGATGGGATGGCGATCCATATTCCTCTCATGGAGCGTCATTATCCTCTGTCGTGGTTCAATATGGTATTGTTGGACAGGACGATGGTGTGTAACTTAACTCCTACCCAATCAGGGATGTTGATGGGCGACATCCATTATAACCCGAACATTGGGTCAGCGTATGCGGGTAAGGATTCCGTCCTTCGGTACATGATGGGACTGGCCCCAGGTACTTTCGTGAACGTATATGGTCCCAACTTCACATTCACTCAGGCTGATACATTCCTGAATCGGCTCTTTCGCAAAAAATCTTATTCCATTGGCAGACTGGCATTGTTGAACTGGATAAACCCCACTTCTACGTGGGCCCACTTGACCACTTGGGTTCTGCAAACCTACGGGACATTCCTGCGGGAGGTGGGACTCTATCATGCCATCCGGGGCACCTGTCACGGGCTTCCTATCAATAAGCCATTATTCGTAGCGCTCCTGGAGATGTATAACCGACGAACGGGGACGTTCTTCGCACCCAGAGGGGAGTTGGGGCTTGCTCTCCATGAGATGTATACTGTCTCCAAGCTTCCGTGGGGGAACGAGCCTTTCGAGGTGTACACCCCGTCGAACGAGGAGTTCGAAGACCTGAACCGACGACTCCCAGGTTTTGTTGTGGTGTACCAGGAGTTGCTATGCCATCATAGTGCTTGTTACCAGATGGCTATAAAAAAGGAGGATAGCTCAGAAGGGAACGCTCCCCACACCACATCCTGGGTCAATTATCTTTTTAAAGTTGGCCCTTCTGGCGAGGTTATTCCTCGAACCCCTCAAACCCAGGGAGAGATAAAAGACCTGATGTTGAGCGTCAAGAAGTCGCAATCTAATAGCGACATATTCGGGAGTCAAGCTGACTCTCTTAGCTATTTTTACTATGGTACCAGGCAGATGTTTGAGAAAGTGCTCCTGGCTGGATTTTTGATGATATGGCTACAGAACTGTGTAGTCTCGGGGGAGGGGGGGCAGGTTCTATTGAGAGGATCAGCTGCCATTTCTTTCTCCCTACCGTTAAGCTGATATTTGGAGTTAGACTGGCTCTTCTCCCGGCTATGGTGTGTAGCATACACCATTGTCTTCGAACATTCTCGTCCAAGGTTATTGCCCGCAAGAAGACGCTGGACTTTGAGCGCATAGAGCTACCTTTCCACTATTTGATGGGGTGGTTGTTGATGCACTACAAGTCTTTGATGGGATCTGGAACAGCGAAAGATGCTACAGACGAAGACGCTTTCCTTTTCCAATACCATCACCAACCTTGGGAATACTGTACTATGCCAGCTTGTCGGAGGGCACTGGCGAGGGTGGATGGGTGTGGCTTTTTCGTGTCTGTTCCTCATTTTTCCGATGAGGAAGTGATGGATGTACACCTTGATGGTACCGGACCTCCTCACTTTCTGTCTCCGAAGATGCTCACCTGGTTGCGCAACATTCGGCCCGCGCATCTGGTTTATCGTAACCGCGATAACGTATACTTGGAGCCCTACCTGCCTAGTAGGTTTTCCCGCCAGTTTGGCTATAGCCAGTTATTCCTTGACTGTCCCAGCCCTTGCTTGGGTTTTGAAGGTAGCGTTCTTGATGGTGTCAGGGCGTGGAATTATTATGATGCTTATCATACTCGGGCCAGCTTCTCGGTCCCTGATACTAAGGCGCCGAAGGAAATTTTGTACGTGGCTGCCTTGTATCATGTTATGGCGAACAAGCCCCCTGTCAATTTTAATCCGAGTACCAGTTTCATCGTGGGTACTGGTTTAGAGGAAAAGCCCAAGGGGGCTAAGGCTAGAAAGCAACTAGCGCTCCAGACTCCCCTTCCTGAATCAGAATCTTCCGAGGCGGCTGAGGAGGATGATGATCATGATAGCGAAGACTCTCTTTCTTTTGGGGGTGAAGAAGTAGCGGATCAACCACTTGCCACACCAGACGAACTGGCGTAGGATCCGTCGCTTGCTACACAAGAGGAAGTAGTGAGGGAAGGACAGCCTCCCGCTGTGCCAGGTCCCTCACGCAAACGAGTCAGACGTGAGTCTTCTGACGGCAGAACGACCTTTTCTGTTAAAAGAGCCGCCGTTAGGTCTCATAGGTTGCTTATTATCGAGAGGGGTGAAGATGCTGACGATGTTCCGGAGGTAAGACTATGTTGGAGTTATCTCCTTGTTGTGGTTTTCTTTTTTTCTTGGAGATATGACCTAATCATTTTTTCTTTGTAGGCGTCTGACGAACCAGGCTCTCATGAACCGTCTGCTGCCCCTGGAGTTGATTCGGCCCTTGCTGCTTTGATTAGTGGCATGTGTGCCGCGGTCCTTTCTGCGGGGGCTCTTCCAGCAGCGGCTGAGGACTCCCAAGTTGCTGAGGCCTCGGTCCGGGGTGACGAAGGTTTCCTCGGGCCTGTCTCCGAGATTGCTGAATTTCAGCAAGGCGACGCCGATCTCGTCACATCCCCTCCCGAGGGTGCCGGGGCGGAGGAGTCTATTATATTCGACTCGGAGGCCGCTGGTGGAGAAGTTGTGGTGGCCGTAGGTGAACCTCAGCCTCCACACTCTTCCGCTGGTAAGATAAGCCAAATATTAACTAGTGAGGGGGCTTATTTGCTCTATCAACATATCCTCCAAGTCAAATTGATTCATGGTTGTCTTGGCCCTACAGGTCTTGACCATTTACTTCCCACAGCGGATGTTCTTGGGGAAGGCTCGGCCTGCTACAATTTGGGGGAAAGGAGCATTTTTTCTCCTTCACCGACTCATGTCGAGGGACCTTCCGCCAGCTCTGGGCAGATGGGAGTGGAGCTTGTTCCGGAAGCGATGGTCTCCGCCTCATCCTCTGCTGCTTATACGGCTTCGGAGATTGACTTATCGGCCCTGCCGAGCATTCAAGTTCTGCGGGCTGCTAAAGAGGAGTTGGCCACTGTTCAGGCGTCCTTCCGCACGGAGTTTGTTTCCCTCGTGGCAGGAGCAGCAGATTCTGTCACGTCTTCTTCAGTGTTGCCAGCTACACTTCCGTTGACGCCGGCTTCTTCGGAGGCTCTGGACGAGGTGTCGCAGGATGTGGTCGACAACTTCTATCGCCATTTAAAGAGGGGCGTAGATGCTGCCGTAGAACGGGGGATCCCTTTTTCTCTGTCCCTGCGGTGCGCTCGGGGTCAGATTGAAACTTTGAAGACTCTTCCTAGCGGGGTGGGGTTGGCCGCACTCCTGGAGCCCAAGTTGGCAGAGGCTGATCAGCTCGTGACCCGATTGCTGGTGTTACGGCAGGCTGACTTGCCTGCTGCGATTGAACGGGAGCGGGGCTTCCTTATTGCCGCTCGGGATAGGATAAAGCTCGTTCGAGACACTGCCGGGCCGGTTGTGAAGGGGGACCTTGACGAGCTTTCCGCTTCGTATGACAGGCTGGGTCGTCGAAGTCAAGCTTGTAGGGCTCGGGAAGAGGCTGCTTCTCGTGGAATAGCTGACATGAAGGAGCGGATTCTCGCGCTTCAGAGGGAATTGGCCTTCCTAGAGTCGGAGCTGAATGCTGCTCATGCGGAACAGGAGTCAATCGTTCAGGAGGTCGAGAAGGTTTTCCAATCTTCAGTTAACCTGGAGCGGGCTTTCAAGAAATTCGAGGACAACTGGCAGGCTCATGCTCATCTGGAGGACGCGGCGTTGCTGACCCAAGAGGCGGAGCGTCGAGCTAAATAGAGGTTTGAGCGGTCGGTTGCCTTGCTGACGGACCGTCTCACGGCGTTATGTGCCCCGGAGCAGTGATTAGTTTTCTGTTTTCTTTCTTGTACTCGTGGTGTTTGTGGAATTGAACCTGCTGGGGGATTATTTGTGGACCTGTTACCCTGGGCGTACCTTAGTTTTAGGTACGAGTAACAAGTTTTGGAGAGGAATACCTAGAACAACTTCGCGATAAGACAGCTATAGAACTTTTTGGTATTCGAAAGAATGCCAGGGAGCAACTGGGCTCCCAGGCACGATAGGGAAGGGATGGGCGTGTACTGGAGACCCAGTACAGCATCTGTGGTCGACTGAGGACATTTGTGGTCATCAAAGGACATTTGTGGTCAACAGAGGACATTTGTGGTTAACAGAGGACATTTGTGGTCAACAGAGGACATTTGTGGTCAACAAAGGACATTTGTGGACCTATTATCCTTGTCGTACTCCGGTTATGGGTACAGATAATAGGTTAAAACGGAACCGACATACTTACTCAGTGGTAATGAGGACATGGCAAGTATGAAGGTTTCTTCTACGGAGCCTTCCCACGCAGAGGTAATGAGGACATGGCAGGAGTGGGCTCAATGAAGAGGGGGTACATAAAACGACTCAGAGGTAATGAGGACATGGAAGTTTTATGTAGGGGTGATTTGTTTTTGGCGAAAGTGAAATGACTCAGAGGTAGCATCGACATGGTCGTTTTGGAAGTTTGTGGACCCGTTACCCTTTCTGTGCACTGGGAGTGCGGGTAGTGGATCATGAGGGAGGATCTCTTATAGGAAGAAAGTTCAGATGTATGATCATACATGACTTACTATCTGAAAGAGTGACCGGGATGTGAGTTCAGAGGCACCAGCGGGTACATGACTCGATATTGTGAAAGTGTGAGTTCAGTGGCACCAGCGGGCACATGACTCGATAATATGGGATGTTGTGGATGTGAGTTCAGCGGCACGAGAGGGTACATGACTCGGGAATCTAGAGAATGGTGAGTGTGAGTTCAGCGGTACGAGCGGGTACGTGACTCTTATGACTGGAAAATATGGAAATGAGTTCAGAGGTACCAGCAGGTACATGACTCGTATGTATGGAGACAGAATATAAGTTCAGTGGTACGAAGAGGTACATAACTCGACACTCTGAGATGTCTCGAGGATTTTGTTTCAGACATAATACTTCTTCAGGAACTTGCCGTTGATGGGCAACATGAGCAAGTCTCTATTTTGTTTTGCGAGGCGCCAGGCGCCGTTGGAGAATACAGCTTCGATGATGAACGGGCCTTCCCATTTTGGTTGGAATTTACCGACGGTTTTATGCGTCATAACCATCGGCCTCCGAACCGCTAGAACGAGATCGCCGACTTGGAATGTTCTGACCTTGACCTTCTTGTTGAAAGCTCCGGAGATTCTGGCCTGATATAGTTCGATTCGCTGTTGAGCTAACAGGCGTTTCTCGTCTAGGGCCTCCAATTCCTGTAGTCGGCGATGGTGGTTTTCGTCTGTCGTCAACTGATGTGTGAGGGCGACGCGGAGTGAGGGGATCTAAGTCTCTAATGGGAGAACTGCCTCGCTCCCGTACACCAGGAAGAATGGTGTGTTTCCTGTGGTCGTTCGAACTGTGGTGCGATACGCCCATAAGCATTCGCCGAGCTTCTCGTTCCAGTCGTGCTTGGTAGAGGATACGAATTTCTTGAGTAGCTTGATTATGGTTTTGTTGAATGCTTCTGCTAACCCGTTGGCCGCTGGATTGTAGGGTATCGAAGCAATGTTCTGAATTCGGTGCTTGTCACAAAACCGATAAAATGCGTGGCTTGCGAACTGTGGCCCATTGTCGTGAATGATCCTTCGGGGTAGTCCAAAGCGGTAGATGACATGATGCTTAAGGAAGCTGATCACGTTTGAAGTTTTTACCTCTGCCAATGGGATGGCTTCCGCCCATTTGGAGAAGTAATCGATGATTGCGAGTATGAATCGGTGTCCTCTGGACGAAGGCAGGGTAATTGGGCCAACGATGTCCATACCCCATGCTTCGAATGGCCAGGAGGCCACAGTCGGATGTAGGAATTCAGATGGCTGGTGGATGAAGTTGGCGTAGATTTGGCGGGCTTTGCACTTTTGTGCATAATCTATTGCGTCTGCAACCATCGTGGGCCAGTAATAGCCCATTCGGCGAAGGCGGTCTTGCAGTTTCGGGCCAGGTTGATGGACTCCACAGACACCATCATGGGCCTCGCGCACGGCTTCCTTGGCTTCTGTATTTGATAGACACCGAAGCAGCAACCCATCATAGGATCGGTGATACAGCATTTTTGTCTCTATATCATAGAAAAATCTGAGAGAACGTCTCCTGATAGAAGTAGCTTCCTTCGGATTCTCTGGCAGGATGTCGTATACTACGAAGTCGATGAACGACTGTCTCCAGTCTGGTGCTTCGTCGACCGAAAGGGCGGAGTAGCTTTCCATGCATCGAACGTTATCCTTAGGACAGACCAGTTCACGGCCTATTATGTCGACCTGATGACGAGCGTAATTTGGCACAGCTAGGGAAGCGGACAAACCAGCTAGGGCATCAGCCTCAATGTTCTGGAGTCTGGGAACATGTTCTATGAAGAATCCTCCCAGAGACGAGATGATGTCGATTGCTATTTGATGATACGGGATCATGTCTTCGTGGCGGACCTCGTACAACCCCCGAATCTGATTGATGATTAACTGTGAGTCGTCGTATGCTTCAAGATACTCTACCTCCAGCTCCTTCACAAGCCGGAGGCCAATGACCAAGGCATTGTACTCGGCCACATTATTTGAGCAGGGCTCTGTGAGTGAGTAGGCCCGATTGATCACCAAGCCGGAGGGAGAAATCAGCGCCACTCCAACTCCAGCGATGATGTTGCCTTTGGGTCCAGTTCTCGAAGCGCCGTCGAAGAACATTCGCCAGATGGCATCATAGAAGACTGCATTTGAACTGGTGACCTCGTCCGGTATCTCTTCATATACCCTAGTCGTCTTCGAACCTGGATGGGCTGCTAGAAAGTCTGCCAGAGCCTGGCCTTTAACAGCCTTTTGCAGGACGAAGATCATGTGGTATGGTGATAGTAATATCGCCCAGGTAGCAAGGCGAGAGCTGAGTGCCCCAGGTTTGGTCATGAGGACCCTGAGGGGGTTGATCCGCGATATCACGTGGATGGTTTGTCCCGTGACGTAGTGTCGCATCTTCTGGATTGCGAACACGAGAGCAAGGCATTCCTTCTCTACGGCCGTGTATCGGTATTCTGGCCCAATCATCTTCCGACTGAGGTAGTATATAGCTTGTTCGTGGCCCGCATCATTGTTCTGTGCCAATAGGGCACCAAGAGAATGTTCCATAGCTCGCACATAGAGCAGGAATGGCTTTCCAGCAATAGGAGCTACCAGGACTGGAGGATTCGACAAATTTTCTTTGATGCTGTCGAAAGCGCACTGGCATTCCTCATCCCATACGAAAGAGACTCCCTTCTTCATGAGATGGGTGAATGGTTGACATCGTCCGGAGAGATTAGAGATAAATCTCCTGATGTAAGCTAGCCTGCCTTGGAGGCCTCGGAGTTCGCAGAGATTTCTCGGGGGACCCATCTCTATGATTGCCTTTGTTTTCTCGGGGTCGATGTGAATGGCTTGAGAAGTGATGACGAAACCCAGTAATTTCTCGCTGGAGACACCCAAGAATAATTTCGTAGGGTTCATCTTTAAGTTGTGTGCTCGCATTAGGTCGAACATTGTCCTGAGATCTTGCAGATGATCTTCCTTCAAACGGCTTTTGACGGCGATGTCGTCGACGTAGCATTCCACTGTCTTGCGCAAGTGGTCTCTAAAATGACGCTCATAGCTCTCTGGTAAGTAGCGCCAGCATTCCTTAAACCGAAAGGCATAACGATGTAGCAATATGTACCAATCGGTGTTCGGAATGATGTGTGCTTCTCGTCGTCAGGGAACATCTTGATCTGGTTGTATCCTGAAAAGCCATCCATGAAGGACATACGTTCGAAGCTACAGGTGTTGTCGATCATAATATCTGTGATAGTGAGAGGGAATTCATCTTTAGGGCATGCCTCATTCAGATTCCGGAAGTCAATGCATATTCGGATCTTTCCGTTCTTCTTGAGAACTGGTACTATGTTGGCTACCCAGTCTGGATGCTGCTCTTCGCGAATGAAGCCACTGGCTATCAATTTGTTGACCTCGGCTTCGATAGCATTCATTACATCGGGACAAAACCGTCTTTGCTGTTGCTTGACAGGTTTTGCATCCGGACGAATATTGAGTTTGTGGAGTACGATCTCGGGGTCCAATCCTGGCATATCTTCATAGCTCCAGATGAACACATCGATATACTCTTTGATGAGTTGGAGCAGCGACTCTCGCTCTTCATCTGTCAGACTCTGGCTGATGAAGATTGGTTTCGGGGAGGCTTCATCACCAAGATTAACTTGTATGACCTCATCCTCAGTGGGAGGTTCTCTTTGCTCGAAATGCTTTTCCTATTGTTCATCTAGTTGTTGGGCCCACGGCTCTAGCTCGAGGATTTTTGGAATGTCTTCATCTTCCTCATAAGCGTCGACGAATGCCATGTTGACTGACAGGACTTGTCTGAATACGTCTCCGATACTGGTATCCGAGTCAAAAGTTGGTAACCCGGTCGAATGTGAATGCCAGTCACATTCTTCATCTGAACTCTCAGGGATCGTCGTGGGTGTTACATACCCTAATCTACATCGAGTATTGCTATAGTAGTCCCGTGGTTTGCCAGCCGGGACCGGGGGCTTCAAAGGTAATCGTCGTCCAGTACCGTAGTTCAAACCTGGTGTCGTTTCCAGATCATACCCCTGTCTCTGCATGAGATATTTAGATTGGGGGCTATAAAGATACAGAGGTAGTCTCCCGGCATCCGATCCAAGGTCGACTTCTTTTATGGTAAAGGGATGCGGATCGTCCTTCCGGCCGAAGATGATTGGATGGTCCCCTCCTTCGATTATTCGATAAGCGTCTTCTGCTGGAGTAAGCTGGATTGTGGTGTAGACATTTGTAACCTGTGTGTGTAGGTGAGTGCCTATACCGTGTTCCATAGCGTACATTGTACAAAGCTTATTAAGCTCGAGGTAGTTCAAAGATAGCCCTTTATTGATGAAGTAAGGTATCTTTTCTAGGGGGATTACATCATCTACGGAGCGAACATCAGTGTGGGCAGCCACATACTTGGCTAGTTCCGATTCCTCTTCGGCTACCCCCTGTGTGAATGAAGACTGAGAGGACGACCTGGGGAGCTTGATCGTCAGCGGTTCAGTTGATGGAGCTGAGCGTGGAGTTGTTGGCAGACTAGCGACCCCCAGTTTGGTACTCGATGTGGGACGAGGAGTGGCTGGTTCGCTAGAAGTATCAGACCTTGCATCGGGGGTGACGACCCTTCTTGGGAAGGCGTATCGTCAGTGGCTTGTCGGAGGGATTGAGCTTCTCCGTTTGGGGCTGACCGACCCTCGGTAGTCTGATTGTTAGTGGCCCCGTTGTGGATCTTGGCACTTGGCCAGACCTTGGTAGCCGGATTATCATCTGCTTTTCTTGTGCCGAGAGGCTGATTGCGTCCTTACGCAGAGTGGCGGTAAGGGGTGCAGACCTGCCCGGTTTGCGAGCTTGGAGGTGGATCGTCAGAGGCTCTTCTGATCCTGTGGCTATCTCGGTACTAGCTTGTACATCTCCTTCACCAAGATGCTTCTTCGATTTTTCATACAGGCAGGAGTCTGAGTAGTAAGATTCGACCCCTTTAAAGGGATCGATATCAGCAAATTTCGTCCTCACGAAGCCGTATTTGTCGACATATTCGAAGCACTGGTACAGCGTGGAAGGCACGATCATATAATCGTGTATCCATGGGCGCCCCAAGAGGATGTTATAGGAAGTGTCTGCATCGATGACGTAGCAGGTGACTTCAGATTGGAGGTCGCCAATTTGACACTTCAGACGAATCTTCCCAATAGGGTAGCTCCTGCCCGAATTGAACCCGCTGATGGCGGTGCCTGTAGGCGTCAGGCGATGCATTGGGATGCGAAGATGATGTAGCAGACCCTTCGGGATAATGCTTATGGAAGAGCCAGGATCAATGTGCATCCGATCCACCTTTACGTCGCCGATGTATCCAATATAGTATAGTGGGCGATCGTGCAGATTAGTTTTGATGAGCATGTCCTGCGGAGTGAAGACGATGTTGGACATAGCTCCCGTACAGGCACTGTCTTGGAGATCTGCATGCGGGTCCTCCCCGGTGAGGTTGGATTGAGCCAGGTATGCGTCGGCATTTTTGAGTGCATCGCTCAAAGCCGCACGAACATCCTTGAAGAGTTTCAGGAGCTCGTATAATGAAAACTTGGCCGGTGCGTTGGCCAATTGTGCCAAGATGTCGAAGTTGTAGGGCCTCTCCAGCCCTTGGGCTGCCTCTTTTCGGAGGGATTTGTCGAAGCGAGTCTCCCTCGGCCTAGGCTTGTCGGTCGTCGAAGGCTGAGCCGGTCCCGGAGCATCAGTTGTAGTGGGTTGATGATCTTCAGCTGGATTGTCAACCACAGGTTGGGATTGCGCCCCAGACCGCGTGACGACGGCAGTAGCTTCTTCGATGTCTGCCAAGATTGTGCGACAGGATCTAATTTTTCTATTCTTTTTCTTGCAGATAGAAAACGATATGGGCCGAGTCACTTCCGGTACCAAGTCTGGATGGATCCACATGATCTCCCCTCGTGATGTGGTGAGGGGCACTAGACCAGCAGCCTGATCTCGGGGAGGTGGAAGATTAGCAATCTCCATTGTCGCCAGAGGGATGGGGACCACCCCGTCTTGAGTTTCTGTCGGAGGGAAGCTGCCGAATTGTACCGATACCATATTGGCTGCCACCGTTACCTCTTCGAAATCGATGGCCAAAGCGTTCGAATCGATGAGGTTTTGGATGTACCGTTTCAGCTGGTAGCAGTCGTGTATAGCATGATGGACGTAGCGATGATAATGGCAGTACTTTGGGTTCTCTATCTCTGTCGGTCGCGGTTCCCGTCTTGGTGGAGGAAGCTGAATTCTATCCCCTTGTATGAGCATGTCCAAGATGGGCTTGACGTGACCGTCTTCGAAGGAGTAAGTGATTCGCGGCCATTGTTTGTCTGTCGGCTTTGGCTCAGGTTTCTGTGCCATGTCGGTCACCATAGCCTACTTTTCCCTGCTGTCCCGATTGTTGGAGGGGCTACCCCCATTATCGTTGTTGGGACGCTTGCCCTTGTTCTCTCCGTCCGAGATGTGCAATCCCAGTTGGCGAGCCTTCTTCAATCGTTCTTCGGCGCTTGTGGCGCTGATGATGAACGTCTTCCAGTCCTTGAATTGACTTTTGCCCATCCAGAGACAGATTGTTGGGAGGAGTCTCTTTTGGCAAATTTCAATCAAGGAAGAATCTGGATTTCCAGAGGGCAGCTTCATGGCGGTTTGACGGAACCGCTCGATGTAGTTCCTTGTCAGCTTCTTCTTCCCTTGGACGACGTCCATGAGGGTGGACATGGTGATGTCCTGCCCTACTTCGTAGAATCTCTCCGAGAACATGCGCTTGAAGCCGGCGAAGGAGTGGATGCAGTTGTCTGGCAGGTTGCGATACCAGTCGAAGGCGACTCCTTCCAATTCCCTGATGAATAATCGTGTGAGAATGGCATCGTCATGGGGCAGATGGTCGGTGGTGACCTCGAAGTAAGTGATGTACCGACTTGCCGAGGTCTTGCCATCATAAGGATTGATATTGAACGGCTTATATCTTGGTGGAAATGGAACCCCTCCATGCAGCAGGGTACGGTTGCCGTATTCTGAGGTCTTGAGAGTTTTCTCGAGCGTGGAACATGGCTCGGAGCTCCTGGACCTCTCTTCTCGCTTCGCGTGCTTCGTCCACAGCAGTGGGGGCCATTGTTTCCGGAGGATTATTGTCCGGGTTTGGTGCCACCGAATTCGAGTCCGCATTAGCGCGGGACCCGCGCTTGTTTGGCCAGGCGTCCCTCCTTGCAGAGTTGGAAGGGCCGCTTTAATCTCGTCTACAGACTTGACCAAAGCAAGCAATATGGCTTCGAGACTGTCGATGCGCTGGCGATCACTGGAACCACCTTGATTGCTGTTTGTCATGAATATCGTCTTCACATGAGGAGAGATAGACGGAGCGGTGGAGGAAGTGCCCTCTGAATCGTATCCCTGTAGCGAGAAATCATCGGGGTATGTGGGTATATTCCCTTCTGACTCAAATTCGGAAGGAACAATACCCCCAGTCTCCGAGTTCGCCTCGTCATGGGAGTTATGGACGTCCTCGGGGACGTCGAGATTTGCTACATCTGATGGGAGAGTTGTCTTCCCTGGCTCGTCTTCTTGGGACATCGGATTACTGTGGAGGCTCGGAGGGGTGCTACCCCCAGCCCCAGCAACCCCCTGCGTTATGGACGACGAATCTCCCACTGTAGCAGATTTCGTCTTAGAGCGAGTACCTTGGAAAACTCCGGTGGTGGGCACCCGCTTAGACGACAGTCTTTTAGTCGCAGTGGTTGAGATCTTCGGGCTGGGAACATTCGTCTTCTTCCTCCTTCCATCAGCGAGGACTTTGCGAGCAGAGTTGCAGGAGACGACGGGTAGTGCCTCATCTTCTGAAGATGGTTGTTGCAGTCTTTGAAAGACGGACTGCCGGTCTTCTTGCATCGTCGTTCTATTGCAGCAGCAGTTGACGATGACTTGGGTGCAGTGACATCCGTGGGAGGACTCTTTGCACCCCGATGCATCTTCTCTTTCCTTGCGTTTGTGGAGGATGGCCTCACGCAAGTCACTTGTTTTGCTGGCTCGGGAATTCCGGGCACGCGAGTGTGTAGGCCTCCCACCTGCTCCCTGATTCGAATGTAGCTCGTATACTTGCCATCGTTCGTCATTGGGAGATGCTTGATGACTATCCCGCCCATTGGCCGCAGGGGGCAGGGTACGAGTAGCTTTATACAACTTTCTATTAGAGGCCCGCGTGACAATTAGCGGGACGCTCCGATAGTCAGAGGTTGGGACAGCTGACTGGGCTTGGTGAGCCCGCGCTACCCTAGACTTCTTCCTTTTAGCACTTACGGGTGCGTAATAGGAAGAGTCCAAGTTGGATACCACAGAGTCTGGCTTATCATCCAGAGAACCATCAGGGTCAAGACCGCATGAGAGACGATCGAAGACTGATTGAGAGAAGCGTAGAACAGACGCTATGCGGCTAGGATTGGAAACCGTGCAGGCTGTCTGCATGCGGCTGTCTTTAGCTGTCGGATGAGTTATTCTTATGCGACTAGGAGTCACGACCGTGCAGGCTGGCCGCATGCGGTTGGCAATTGTGGCCGCATGGGTTTTCTGCAAGCGATTGACTTCAGTAACCGTATAAGTTTCATCCATGCGGTTGGCAACTGTAGCCGCATAAGCTATGCGGCTGATAGATGTGGTCGTGTGAGCTTTCTTCTTGCGGATGGCGGATGTAGCCGCATGAGCTTTCTTCATGCGGCTAGCACCCTTATGCGGCTCGGATCGCATAGAGTTCCTCTTTGCCCCTGCAAGTCCAGCATCATAGTGATTTCTTCTGCCGGACTTGGGGACAACAGAGTTGTCTACTGTCTGAAATGGGGCCGCAGGAGAGTCTTCCTCGCCGTCTTGAGCAACAGAGGGTATCTCTGCAAGAGCTTTAGTAGGAGCGAATGATCGGGGTCTCCACTCCTTGCGGGCCTTCTTCGTGCGAGCTTGCTTCTGGACCGGGCCAGCGCTCTTGTCGGAGAGCATCTCTTCAAACGCCTGTTGGTCGAGACGGACGACCATCTTCTGTTGCGTGGAGCCAAGCTTGGCTGCATCCGACTGCGTCACCAACTCCTCAGCCGTGGAGAAGTTTGTCCCCAGCAGAGTCGCCATCATGTTTGCCATGAAATATAAAAGAGCAGAACAGTTTTATGGGAGGACTGGACTTTTACTTCACGTTACAAACTCGTTTGTACAAAGAAAGCCTAGGGACGAAAACATAGGTACAACAATCTAAGTACAATTGTTTATTTTTGATTCTGGGGGGTGACGGTAGAGGCTCGGGAAAGCGACGGCAGCTCTGCCTTACTCCTTGGACGATCGGACGTAGCCTTGGCTCCTGTAACGAGATGCTTGGCGTTGACGAAGAAATGCTCTTCTTGCTCTCCTCGTATTGCTCTTCTGGCTTCTCTCTCTCTGGAATAATCTCTGTGTATTTTTCTCTCTGGGCCATTTATGAGGATTATGCCAAATCATGTCAGTCATTAATATTGATTGCAATAAATCCCCATCATGATGATTTGCTGACATCCGCAAATCTAAATGAATCAATTTAATTCATTCTCTTCCCACGTGTCCCAAATTATTGGGATCTGACCCAAAATTTGATTGTCTTTAGGACACGTGTCATGTCATCCTTGTTGAGCCGCATGAGGAGCGTTCATATTTGGGCCGCATGAAGGTCGTCATGACCGAGCCGCATGAAAGATTTCATGACCGAGTCGCATGAATAGTCTTTATACTCGAACCGCATGAAGGTTGTCATGACCGAGCCGCATGAATATGTTCATGACCGAGCCGCATGGGGGTCTTCATGGCCGAGCTGTATGAGAGTCTTCATGGCCGAGCCGCATGGATTTCTTCATGGCCGAGCCGCATGGGGGACCTTCATGATTGAACCGCATAGGCTTCTCTGTACTGGCCGTGTGAACTCGCCTAATCTGGCCGCATAAACTTGCCTCGAAGCTGTGAAGATTTTCTCCAGTTCCCTAGGAAGATAGTGCTCTTGTGTCAGTCATTATGACTACTTTTCGTCAGGGCTGTCAACTGTCAGCTGTCAGCCGTCAGAGCATTAATTGTGTTTGAATGACGTCGGGTACAGCTGTTCTGAAAAGACACGTGGCTTCCCTCTGCGGGCCGCATGGAATCTACTCGAGCTGCCTATGTGTTTGAGCCGCATGGGACTCCTGAGCCGCATGTGGCTCCTTGGCCGCATGGATCATTTTTCTCCTCTTTTTCATGCTTCTACAGGTACCTGTGTATAACAGGAAAACAACAGTGTGGCATAGGGTATGTGAATGTGTAGGTTAGCATTCAATGTTCCCAGGTGGACTGAAACATGTGACAGGATTGTGTGTAAGCTAACATGACTGGAATCTAATGAGGAAAATCAATATAGCATAGTAAATCAGTTAACCTCTATCAAACATGTAGATAAGTCCCATTCACCATTCAATCATCACAAAACAGGGAAGAAGTTGGAATCAAATTTAGAAAGTTATATACTCAGCCCTACCTATCAGTCACATGGGAGAAATCAAGATTTTGACCCTAAAAGCATCATAAAACCACAAGTATCATGCCTAATGGAAACCTATACTCAGTTTTTCAATATACAAAGAAAACTCTAACATTACCTATATTATCAATTCATTCTCAGATTAAAACAGTTCTCAGGTTACAATGTAAGGTTCTCAGGCTCATCAATGCGTGAATAAATAAGGTGGAAAATCATTTGGTTCACAGAAAAATCAAACCAAAAAAATGGCAGTGCCTATATGTTCTCAGGATTTCTGAGAAAAAAACATTGACAGATATTTGTGGTTTAAAACAGTTAACAGCTCATTCCAAATGTTCGAATTCCATTTGAAATACAAAGACCAAATCTAAATCTGTAAACAGTCTTGTAGTAGACTAATACACATGTAGGGATTAAACATATCAATTTAAACATCAATTTAACGGTTAAAATTGGGTAGAACTATGGAATTAACAGGATAAAACACTGTGTATCAGTGATAACAGTATTCAAAAGGGGAAATCAAAATTTCGAATTCAAAATCATACCTAAATACCAAACCAAGGGTTGGTACTATGTGTCACACATGTGAGGGTACTATAGAGTGTCCTCGTGTCCAAGAATTGGACACAAATCGTGTCCCAATCAATACACAAACACAGACACTGACTGTGCACGAACAATCGTCGTGCACACGTGCACGCGTGTCCCACGCGTGACACAGGCCACGTGGTGACACGTGGCCTTGCATACACGTGCGCCAGGGGTAGGTCTACCCCTAGAACCGCCTGCACAGTATCCACGACACGTGTCGTGTCCGATACGAACGCGTATCAGTGAGCCACTGTCGTGCGCGTGCACACAGTGCGTGATCCGTGCGCGTGCGATATCTCCGCGTGTAGTGAACCATATGCTCCCAAATTTTGGGAGCATAGTGTCAGTGATAGCCCCAACCTTCCCACAAAATTTCGTGTCCCGACGTGTCCCATACAGTGAAATATCGTGCCCAAGATGCAGGACACTGAACCGAGTCAGTGCGCAGCGTGTCCACGTGCAAAAACACGACACAGAAGGACACAAAACATTAGGACACCTTCACAAACATTGATACACACATCAAGATCTACATATCCATATAATTACATTTCAAAAATATGAAAATAAATTCCTATGTGGCATTTCTACAAACACCTAATATGCCTATCATGATACGTGTCCGATACGGACACGAAATGGACACAAATTGTGCCCAAATTTTGGGGACAGCTAGGAAACCCTAAAACCTAACTATATATGCAAAGAAATCAGGAAAAACTATGAGTTTAGATGATTTACCTATTGAGTATCAAAACTCAAGAAAAGCTTCAAAGAGGGGATTCCAAATGGCAACTCCAAATCTCCAAATTGCATACAAACTGAGGTGCTTCTCCAAAATCAGTATATAAACATAAATTAGATCCTATTACAAAAGACTAGGACTAAAAAGGAGCTAAAATAAATTAATTAGAAATTTCTAAGGTTGGGGATTTACCTCCTTCTAAACTTGAGATCTATTTCCTAGAGAGGTTAATCCTAAATGAAGGAGGCATTAAATAGGGGTGGGAATCCCTAGGTTGGCTGCCATGGGTGGGTTTAATTTGGTTTTGGGCCTAAGTCATGGGCCTATGGCTTAATCACAAGTCTCAAAATTGATAAATCATAAGTCATTGACTTAAGCCAAAAGTCATGAACTAATTTCACTTAAGTAATCCTTCCTACCTTAAAACTAATTCCTAATGACTAAAAGTAGGTTAACTAGAGTTAGGCTAGGGTCACCAACTAGGGTTAGTTCTAGGTTAGTCTACAAGTCTCAACTAGTCATGACTAACACAACACATAGCAATATTTAATTAATATTAAAATCACACAAATTCCCATAAATCATAATAAATTCAAATAAATCCTAAAATACCCAAAATACCCTCTAGGCTAAAATGTACTAGTCAAACATCCTAATCATATGGCTAGGCTCTAAGGTTACACTAGTCAAACACCAAAATCATAAGCCATAACTTTAAAATAGTTTTAAATGATTAAAAATCACCAAAAATCATATTATCATTTAAATATCATAATTAAATAAATTAAAATACAATATTTCAAAATTACCCTTATTTTAGAAATTGGGTGTTACAGATGGTATAGATAATGCTAGATGCTTTTATTATGACATATTAGTGGGAATTGTGCGTGTCAAGGAGTCGACCCGTTCTAGATACATTGGTTGGGGAGGACAATTACTAGACGGATGGGCTGCTATTGGTATATGTTGTTGATAGTCGGAGGTTCAGACTAACCCTACTGTGAGATGATCTCAGGTTCGGAGAGCCCCATTCGTCGAAAGTTGTTCTCAGTGCATTTACACAAAGTCATAGACCACCCCATGATATTTGTCTCTCGCTTACTTCATAGTGGCTTGTATATTATATATCTTGTTGCATCCCTCTGAGGACCTCGTCTCCTTCCAGGTTTAGCTGAGCCAGAGTACAAGCAGGTTTACGAACCGGGGCCGAGCCGAGGACGAGGAGATATTTACAGGAGAGCACATCTGATATTGGGTATGACACCATCTTGGATGCAATCTTCATTTGGAGTATGGGTCTGGTTATCTTACTTCCAACACTTTCCTTCAGTATTTTCTTTTTGTACACTACATTCAGACTATTTAAGTAGTGGATATGTCTTCACCAACATTATATTCATTATGGTTCTATATGACTTATTTCTGATTACATGACTCTCTCATATTCAGACTAGTTTAACTACGTCTTCCGTGGATGAGATTTAGCATGCCTATGATTTGTTTCCATATTTAGTTATAGCTTAGTACGTATTCGAGGATGCCATTAAATTGGGAAATTCTCGAATATGTATCAGTTGGCCTTGTTATGTATCTCGGTTTCGAGTATTTTGGGACTGAGACATGACATAGTTTTTATGGTGGTCCATACAGGTCGTGAATTAAATTATCTTGGTACATCATTGTGCCAAGTGAGCCAGCAATAGGATTAGATTTTCGAGTCTTATTCACGTACTTGATTATCGTTCTTGATTCCACACGTATCCAAAATTTAATCTTTTAAATTGCATCTCGTATGATTCTATTCCTATCTAATTATGTCCTTAATCTTTGGTTAGAGAGATAAATCTTCGTAGTGGACGTGTTGTGCAGCCAGAAGATGTCTCACGAGGCACCGGAGCGTCTGGAGAGCAGAGTATGGAGCAGCCACTCATGTTGACTCATGTACCCCACCATCAGCAGGGTCAGTCATTTCGACATCCAGAGGTGACGATAGTGGAGGAGCCGACATAGCAGCAATCAGAATAGTCAAGCCAGCAGGCCCATAGGCAAGGGAAGAAACCATTGCCTCCACCACTACCATTTCTGTCCTAGGGGCTGTAACCATTTTTGTCCCAACCTAGTCAGCAGGCACCGCCACCAGATAGCCCCGCATTCATGTACCAGTTCTTCCAGGGCATGATGTTGTCTCAGTAGCAAGAGAATGAGCTCATGAAGAAGAGCATTGCGTCGGGGTGGCCCGGCACCATCGACAAGTTCAGTGGGTTGTAACCCCCTCTATTCAAGGGCATCGAAGATTCATTCGAGGTGAACGAATGGCTCTTCAACTGAGCAGATGTTGGAGGCAGCTGAGCTACCCAAGGAGAAGTGGGTAACTATTGTTCGCATGCAGCTGAAGGACTTAGCCTACCGCTGGTGGAAGGCAGAGGAGCAGCACTTCGAGGAGCCGCAAACTTGGAGGGAGTTCCATAGACTCTTTCTGGAGCAGTACTTTCCACCTGCAATCAAGTTCGAGCTCCAGGAAAAGTTTACTCATCTTTGTAAGGGCAGTATGATGGTAAGTAAGTATGATGCAGAGTTCAGAAGGTTGAGCATATTTGTCCCTTGCTAGTTGAGGACGAGTCGAACATGGC
>JANAVB010027400.1:4533751-4578751 GCA_029216955.1 Iris pallida | reverse complement strand
TAAGTGTGGAAAATATGTGAGTACATGCCAATATAGATTGTATATGGCATATAGCCTATATAATGTAGCCTACATGGTCCCTATGTGTATTCCTATGTGTATATGGTAATGTATACACATGAGATTGTGTTGATAGGCTTGTATTACATTATGATGATGTGTGAATGCTAGATAGGTATAGTTATGCTTAGTGAGACTTGTCTGGGTTAGGTTTGGCCTAGTTGACCTAGTTTGACTAGTGTAGTTGACTAGAGTTGACCAAAGGTTGACTTTAGCCTAGGTTGACTAGAGTTTACCATTATGGATATGTTGTGACTTGTGTTGTTCTAAATAGGAGCCAAACACCACTCCTCAGGCAGTATATTCATTCAGATACTCAGGATATCAGGCGAGTATATTCTCTGTCCGTTTCATACTTGCTAGGACTATATTATTGCCCTAGATGACTTTACTTGATGCTGTCATGATAGAAACACAGATTAGTACTATATGGGTCTTTTCAAACGATGTTATCCCCCTCGGGAGCATCGGATACATCATGTCATGTGCGTTTTACTTTCATCATATATTCATGTGCTTTCATCATTCATGTGCACTCTCGTGATTTATGTACTTTTATGTTCACGGAGCCCCATATTTATATTCATGTGTACCCATTTATGGGCCCCCATGTGAAATCATGTACAATAACATAACTTGAACGGATCCTTGTGTATTGATTGGGGATGGAGGAGTAGAAATAGTCATGTGGACATTTCCAAAGTAGTGTAGCCATATACAACCTCTCATGTTTATTATCAAGATGTTTACATGTCTATCTTGTACTCTAAATCACTAGTTCACTGTTAGTTCTTTACTTATAGTAGATATTTCTTTACAGTCTTCTTTTTAATTTATGTATATTCTTCAGCGTTTTATTTATCTTACTCTATTACCTGTTTTATATTCCTGTCATGATATGAACTGCATGAGATGTACAGTGCTCGCTTCCGTCCTGACTGGACCTGTTGAAAATATTACAGATGACCTTGAGGAGTTATGTCCCACATTCTATGGAGCAGGCCTAGATGACACATGTGAGCTGGAGTTGTTTGGAGTTGTAGAATTGTTTATCTTAGACATTTAGATTCTCACTCTTATATTTCATCTGTGGATTCTGTTGTTCTTATCTATCTATCTTATCGTACTTTCTTTCTTAGCTGTAATTGAGTTATACTTTATATTATTCCTCCATTCGGGGAGTATAACTGTACAGGTACCTTATAACCGTTAGATATATGTGACCTAGGACAGCGTTCTACTACCGATACTACGGCGTAGGCTGGACGTAACCACTTCTCGTGCCCTTATACTGGGTGCGGGTCGTGACACCTTTTTAGTGGTGGCCTATGCAGGTCTCCTAGTTAGAATTGCGGTGGTATTTGAACTAGAGTATCACTGCAGCCTATAGTAGAATTAGGATATTTTTGAAGGCACTCAATCAAATTAGAAAAAACTCTTAATCAGATTCCATTTATCTAAATTTGCTGCTTATTGTTTTCTTTTGAATATAAACTATCCTCCTTTGCTATTTTGACTCATTCTTAGAAATTCTTTTCTTGTTGATCTGTCTCCAGGATGGTCGAGACTAGACCTCATCGCCCAGGACAGGAGGACACTGATGAGAGGTCTGCCACCTCTCGTCCTCAGCAGCCAGCCCCCGGTACCGTAGCCCCAGTTATGCCAGCTAGGGTGGGTGTTTCAGCTGCATTCGGAGGAGCCCCTCCACCAGCAATTCGTAGGCAGAGCCCGGTGATTCCAGAGATGCTCCAGCAGCAGCAGCCACCTTCGGGATCTGTTGACACAGTCCAGCTATTCACTTTCTTCCAGCAGTTCATGGAGGCCCAGCAGGCCCAACAGCAGCGTCAGACGACAGAGTTCAGTCGGGACATCGATCTGGCCCTGACGATAGTTGAGAGGGCAGTAGCTCATCCTCCGGCAGTTCAGCAACCGCATCAACCAAAGGAGAAAGGCATCCAGGATTCTCAGAAGATGTATCCACGGGACTTCAGGGGTACAGAGGGCATCATGTACGCAGATGAGTGGATTGAGCACATGGAGGAGATTTTCAGGCTGGCAGAGATTCCAGCGAGGCTACAGATCGAGGCGACGGCCAGTATGATACAGGATTTGGCTCGCACATGGTACCAGACAGACCCGAGGGTTGGTACGGTTGGGCAGATTTGGGCAGCCTTCAATAAGTTGTTCAAGGGGAAGCTTTTCTCCGACGCAGCGCTTGGTGCCCTCGAGACGCAGTTTGAGGCCTTGGTATAGGGCTGTCAGACTGTCGAGGAGTGTGCTGGGGAGTTCTGCCATCTGGGCAGGTTTGTTGAGGGGTTATCTGAGGCGTCTAAGGCCCGGAGGTTCAGGAAGGGACTAGTCAAGGAGGTGAAGCCTATACCAAGAGAGCCCGTAGTGCCACTTTTGAGGAGATCCAGGTGGGTGCCTTAGAAGCAGCGGATGATCTTGAGCTGAGGCTCAAGAGGGGACAAGTCACTCAGGGAGCCAGTGGTAGCAGAGGACCGGCCAAGAGGCCGCACTTTCAGCAGCAACACTAGCAGAGGCAGTTTTAGCCACAGCAGTTCCAGCAGTCGAAACTTCAGCCAGCTCAGCAGCAGCAGCAGGCCCCGAGGCAGCAGTCTACTAGTTGTACCTTCTGTAGAAAACTGGGGCATGGATGGACTGAGTGCAGGAAGAGGCTGTGGAAGTGTCTTCTCTGCGGTTCGTCGGAGCATCAACTGAGGGACTGTTCCCACTTCGTAGGCAGAGAAGCACAAAAAATAGGAGCCAAAGCTCCAGTAGGACCACAGAAGGGACCGCTGCCGACTCAGCAGCAGCGGTTCGTGCAGCATCAGCAGCAGGCCAGAGGAGGCCAGCAGGGGCGAGCTTTCGCCATGGCGGCAGAAGATACAGAGGCTATTGGGGTGCTGATCGCAGGTTCTGATCTTCTTGACTCCATTCCAGCTTTTGCATTATTTGATTCCAGGGCTTCCCACAGTTTTGTGTCTGTATCATTTGCTGTTAAATATTGCCTTACATCTGAATCATTGCCTATGACCAGTAAGATCACGACCGGGGGTGGTATTATCCTCGTGAGTGATGTTTGCATAGGGCGAAGTGTTATTTTGGGAGGTCGAGAGTTGGAGGTGAGTCTGCTCGTAATGCCACTACCGAACTATGATATCGTATTAGGTATGGATTGGTTGAGCAGACATCACGCCAGCATAGATTGTCGTAGGGGTAGAGTTCTGTTTGGAGCGCCAGGAGAGCCGGAGTTCGAGTTTACCCGATGACAGGCGGAGCAGAGCAACGGACTTTTCTGTGAAATTTCAGTCGAGAAGTAGGCGGCTCCGCATCCTTTGATTGCGGAGTTCATGGACATCTTTTTGGAGGAGTTGCCAGGACTTCCACCGGACAGGAATATTAAGTTCTCGATAGAATTGGTTCTCGTACGGAACTGATTTCTCAGCATGTCTATCGAGTGAACAACAGTGAGTTGGTGGAATTGAAGAAGCAGGTGGATGAGCTACAGGACAAGGGCTTCATCCGATCAAGTTCTTCACCTTGGGGTGCACCCGTACTCTTTGTACCCAAGAAGGATGGGTCGGTACGGATGTGTATCGACTGCAGGATACTCAACAACCTCCCGATCAAGAATAGATACCCACTGCCACGGATTGATGATCTCTTTGATCAGTTGAGCAGAGCTCGGGTTTTTTGATGATTGATCTGAGGTCAGGTTATCATCAGGTAAAGGTGAAGAAGGAGGATATCCCGAAGACCACATTCAGGATACAGTATGGTCAGTCTGAGTTCTTAGTTATGCGATTTGGGTTGACCAACGCCCCGACGATATTTATGAACTAGATGAACAAGGTGTTCCACCAGTACTTGGACAAGTTCGTAGTGGTGTTCATCGATGATATCCTGGTGTATTCGAAGACTGAGGAGGAGCACTTGAGAGTGGTTCTGGAGACACTCAGGAGGGAGGGGCTTTATGGCAAGCTCTCGAAGTGTGAGTTCTTTATGGATAGAGTTGACTTCTTGGGTCATGTGGTGACCGGAGATGGAATATCAGTGGACCCGAAGAAGATTATGGCAGTTGAGGCTTGGTCGGCAGCGAGTTCAGTAGCAGAGATTAGGAGCTTCTTGGGATTGGCAGGCTATTACAGGAGGTTCGTGCAGGATTTCTTCCGAATTACAGAGTCGTTGACTAGGCTGACCCGGAATGATGCAGTGTTTGTTTGGTCAGAGGAGTATCAACTCGCTTTTGATGAGTTGAAGAAGCGGCTGACGACAGCTCCGATTCTGACATTGCCATTAGAATTAGGAGGGTTCACTATCTACAGTGACGCCTCAGGAAAGGGTTTGGGTTGTGTCTTACAGCAGCATGGGAAGGTGATTGCCTATGCTTCCAAGCAGTTATGTCTCCCATGAGAAGAACTACCTACCCATAACTTAGAGTTGGCATCAGTAATTTTTTATTTGAAGTTGTGAAAACACTACTTATATAGAGAGAGGGTGGAGATCTTCACAGATCATAAGAGCTTGAAGTATGTATTTACACAGAAGGAGCTCAACATGAGGCAGCGTAGGTGGTTGGAGTTGATGAAGGACTTTGACATTTTAATACAGTATCACCCAGGGAAGGCCAACGTGGTTGCCGATGCCTTAAGTAGGTATCCGACAGCCATGTGTTTGACTATGGATCGTCACTTGCTAGCAGATTTGGAGAGCCTAGGGATTGAGGTGATTATGCCAGGAGTTCAGATGCAGATGTGGGGTCTTCAGATTCAGTCGAACTTGATGGAGAGGATCAAGTCGACGCAGTTCGAGGATGTTGCTCTGTGGTGTATCCGAGAATAGGTTCGAGCAGGGCTAGTGGATGATGAGTTTACTCTTGCAGAGGATGGTGCTTTGAGGCACGGTTCCAAGCTGTGTATGCCCAGTGGAGATCTCAGGAAGCAGGTCATGAGGAGGCCCACCGATCTCAGTACTCTATACATCCTGGTGCCAAAAAGATGTACAGGGACCTGAGAGAGCACGTCTGGTGGTATGAGATAAAGCGGGAGGTAGCTCGCTTCGTATCCAGATGTTTGGTCTGTCAGCAGGTCAAGGCAGAGAGGCAGAGGCCAGGAGATTTGTTACAGCCGTTGTCCATTCCAGAGTGGAAGTGGAAGCACATCACGATAGATTTTGTTTCTAGATTGCCGTGTACACTAGGAGGGAAAGATGCGATTTCGGTCATCGTAGACAGGTTGACCAAATCGGCCCACTTTTTGCCATTTAAAGTGGGTACGTCTACTGAAAGGCTTACAGAGATGTACATACGGCAGATTGTCAGGATTCATGGAGTTCCGGTCAGCATCGTCTCAGATCGGGATAGTCGCTTTACTTTCCATTTATGGCAGAGTCTGCAGACTAGTTTAGGCACTCAGCTTAAGTTTAGTACTGCATACCACCCTCAGATGGACGGACAGTCAGAAAGGACTATTTAGACGCTCGAGGACATGCTGCGGACGTGCGTCTTGGATTTTGGAGGATCCTGGGAGGATCACCTACACTTGGTGGAGTTTGCTTACAACAATAATTTTCAGGCCAGCAATGAGATGTCACCCTTCGAGGTACTGTACGGGCGTAGGTATCGTACACCCTTATCTTAGGATAATGTTGGAGATCAAGCTTTATTGGGACATGATATTGTTGACATAGCCGAGAAGGTGAAGCTCATCAGGGACAGACTTCGTGTGGCGTAGGACAGACATCGGCATTGGGCCGATAGCCACCAGAGGCCTTTGGAGTTTGAGGTACAGATTAGGGATAGGATTAGAAGTAGGTTGTTTGTTTGTGTTTGTATGATCATGTTTGATTATTTTGTAACTTGATACCTTGTTTTTGTTTAGGTCGAAGACATGGTTTTTTTTAGGATTTCTCCGACTCGTGGTACCATACATTTTAGTGGAGGAGGGAAGCTTAGCCCGCGCTTCATCGGACCTTTCGTGATCAGCGGGAGGGGCGGTGACGTGGCATACAGGCTAGACTTGCCACCTGCACTATTGGGTATCCACAACGTATTCCACGTATCCCAGTTGAAACGGTATGTGGCTGATCCTAGACATGTACTTGATCATTCGGAGATTTAGGTGGGACCTACTCACAGTTATCCAGAGCAGTCAGTAGAGATTTTGGAACGCCGAGAGAAGGTACTGAGAAACTAGATGATACCCTTGGTTCGTGTCGCATAGAGGCATCATTCTCCAGGAGAGTCTACCTGGGAACGGGAGGATGAGATGCGGGAGCGATACCCATATCTTTTTGGACCTTGAGGTATGATTGTCTATCCTTCTCATCAGTTAGTTGCGCCTTTTAATTTTGAGGTCAAAATTCTTTTAAGGAGGGTAGATTTGTCACTACCATATTTTAGCTTGAGGGTATTTTAGTCATTTTAAGAATTTTGAATATATTTTGAATTATTGGAGTGATGATTGTTATTTTTGACTTTTGCTAGTTGAGACTTTGGAGACTAACCTAGATGTTGGCTCTAGCTATGGTGACTTGAATAGCATGGTGGGACCCTAGTCTAACTTAAGTCAACCTAAGTTAAGTCATTTAGAATCAAGTTTCACATAGGAGAATAAACGATTAGGTTCAAGGACTTTTGACTTATGAATTGATTTCCATTACCATTGAAACATGGCCCAAGCCCATTAGCTATCACCCTAACCCTAATTCCTTCCTTTAGTGGCTGGCCACCTAGGGATTCCCCTACTATAAAGTCTCTATTCCTATTGTTCTGCCTCTTTTGTATCAAATCAACTTTTGGAAAAGAAAGGTATTTGTCCATCTTCCCAAATTCATAACTAATTCATTTTAATTCCTTTTTGACTCTAGTTTCTTGCGTTAGATTCTAATCCTACTCTATTTTCTGTTCATAGAGAGAAATTTCAGTTAGGGAACAATTTGGAGCTTTTGGCTAATAAGGAGGAACCCCCTCTATTGAAGCTTTTTCTTGATATTGACACCCTTTGGGTAAACCCCTCAAACTCATCATTCTTCCTAATTTCTTTACATGGTAGCCTAGATCTAGGTGTCCCCTAGCTGTGGTGTGAGTTTGGTGAAGTTTTGCATTGGTTTCGTGTCTATATCGGACACGTATCATAACCTATATACAATTGTTTGTGGAAATGCCTGAGAGAGGTTGATTTCTCTGTTTTTGAAAACTTTTTAAATAAAAATGTCAATTTTGATGTGGTTATTGTTTTTTCTAACCTTCATGTACATTCCTGTGTCGTGTCATGTCCACACGAAGGCACGAACTCGCACGCGTGCGGCTACGGTTTCTTCTACTGCTCGACTTCGAGTGCGCTGTGCACACTGCACGAGATCGAATGCCACTTGGCAGTGAGGAGGGGGTTGTGTCTGCGAACCAGTCCCCCAAGCCTCACGACCAACGGCGTCGTATCGTACACGCGGCGTCGAGTGCACTGGAAATGCACTGACACGCGCGTATGCGAGTTTGCCTTCTGATACGGGTCTCGTATCCGTTGTGGACACATTGGGGACATGTTGCAGGCTCTCAAGGGTGTAGCCCTATCCTAGGCGAATCCCAGGCACGAGCAATTGTCTTGGTTTGTACTGTGTCGTGTCCACGAACGCAGTGAATACGTGTACGAGACTGTACATTGTCCTGTTGAATACGAGTGGGGGAAATGGTTTTGGACACGTTTGTGTCCAGTATTTGGACACCATGACACACGTATGCCACACTCATATATGACACTTGAATTACCAACCAACTAAATCGATTATTAGTTGTATTTGGATTTTGAAAATCAGGTTTCTCCCAAATTCCTGATACCATGTTTTCAATGTGCTGATTTCTGATATTTATTTTGTTTAAACTGAAATTAGATAATTAAATTACCATGGTAGGTTGAATGTATCATATATGAGTTTAATCTATATGTTGGGGATCAAGTTAACATTGAATTATTGGTTTTCGAAATGTTGTGAATTGTTAAAACCTGAAAACTGGGAACACACACTCAAATCTAATTTCTAAAACCGGAGAACTGTTTTTGTGCACTGTTTTCTCATATTGTACACACAATCACACAAGAACTAAAACCTGAGAACATGTATACACACACACACACACAATGAGATACACACACACACCCTCTACTGTCACTCACACTAATACACACGCACACACACACATCACACACATGTACTCGAGACTGACATCTACACACACACACACACACATTATACTAAAACCTGAGAACACTATTGACACATACACATGCCACACTATATTTCTCTCTCTAATTATGTATATATATATATATATATATATATATATATATATATATATATATATATATATATATATATATATATATATATATAGAAGTTGCCTATATATAAAAATATGTAATGTATAGCAACTTGTATATATATATATATATATATATATATATTTTATATATATATATATATTTTTTTAGCAACTTGTATATATATATATATATATATATTTTATATATATATATATATATATATATATATATATATAAAATATATATATATATATATATATATATAAAATATGTATATATATATAAATATATATATATATATTTAATAACCCCCTCTGTTTGTTAATCAAGGCTCAAAATGCCGAAGCCTGAAGAGAGTACAAGGCAAAAAGCCTAAAACCACCAAAAAAGCGGGGGGCAACCGCGCCCACCAAAACTAACTGAAGACAGGCTGCCAGAATGCTGGTGGGCTGTGGGAGCACAGTGAACTCCTTTTGCGACATTGCCGGCGGATTTCCCGAATTAGCTGCTCGGCGGAGTATTGGTGACCCTCGTATCTCGCTTTGTTGCGATTCTTCCAAATTACCCAGGTGGTAGCCGCTGCTACGATCTGGTGGCCATGGGATGCGACTCCCCAGAGGGCCAGGAGATCATTAAAGCGCCCGTCTCCTGTGGTGATGTTGTAGCTGCGGTTGAGGGTGCTCCAGATTTGGTCGGGAAGGCTTCTCTCCCGGAAGATATGGTCTATAGTCTCCGTTTGTCTCTCATCGTAACAATTGCAAGCTGACGCCAGGCTGAATCCGATGGAGTTAAGGATCTCATCGGTAGGCAGTTTCTTTCTCATGACTCTCCACAAGAGGAAGGCCCATTTCTTTGGTATGCACGATTGCCAGTATCGCGCTATGAAGTGCTCTTGGCCATTCTCGAGGATCGCAGCTCTAGCCGATCGTACAGAGAAAACTTCGGAAGCTTCCAGCGACCATCTCAGCTCTTCCGCGTCAGGACCAATGATAAGTCTTTGCTGACGAATACTGTCGGCCGTTTCGTTGCCGGACCAATCGCGGATCTGGTCCCAATTCCAATCGTTATTGGTGGGGTTCCACAGGTCTTTGATCCTGCTGTTGCTCGGAGATCCAGAAATGTTCGGGATAAGGCTGTCACCGATCCATCTTTCCAGGAAGAGGTTGGCCTTGCCGTCGCCCAGATGGAGTCTAATCGTCGGCTCAGCTAAATCGTGGCCCCGTAAAATGTGGCGCCAAGCCGCGGAGGATCTGCTATTGGCCCTGGCCATAGTTGGGTGGATGTGTTTGAAGTATCTGGCCTTCATGAACCTGGTCCAAAGGTTTTCGCTCGTACGTAATTTCTACCACAGTTTTATAGAGAAGGCTTTGACGATGTGGTTGAGTTTGGTGAATCCTAGCCCGCCGGTCGTAATCGGGGTGGCCATGGCTTCCCAGCTGGCCCAGTGGTGTTTGTCTTGACCGTCATTGTGGCCTCAGAAGAACTTGCAAAAGATCTGCTCGATCGACGCGAGGACCTTCTTGGTCGGGGAACAAGCCGCTAAGGTATGGATGGGGACTGAGTTGAGCACATGTTTGATGAGGACTATTTTGCCGCCTGGGGATAGGGTGGCGTTATGCCATCCTTCAATTTTGTTCCTGATTTTGGTGATAAGGTTCTCGAAGATGCTGGCGTTGGATCTCCCGTACGCCAGGGGGCAGCCAAGGTAGTTGAAGGAAGGGTGAGCCACCGATAAGGAAGTGAGGTTGGTTAGACTGGTAGCATTCTCGGTTTTGATGCTGTGGTGGGCGTAGATAACACTCTTGGAATGGTTGATTTTCTGGCCGGAGCATCTGGAGTACCGCTTTAGGGTGTTGTGAACCACCTCCATCGACCCGACATCCCCTGAGGAGAAGATAAGTAAATCGTCAGCAAATGCCAGGTGGGTGATGGTGGGGCATCCACTAGCGGTGTGATATTGCTGGAAGTTCAGGGTGTTGACCATGTTATTGAGGTTTCTGCTCAGGGCGTCGGCTGCGATGATGAAGACTGTGGATGATAGAGGATCGCCTTGTCTGACCCCGCGGCTGGATTTGAAAAAGCCCTCGGATTGGCCGTTGATGACTGTGGAGAACCAAGAGTTGCTGACAGATCTCCACACAGTGTTGGTCCAATTATCCGAGAAGTCGAAAGCTCTGAAGACCCAGATCATGAACTGCCAATCGAGTCTGTCGTAGGCTTTCTCCATGTCAATTTTGATGGCGATGTTGCCCCCTCGAGCAGGGAACTTCATATAGGTGGTGAGTTCTTGGGCCAGCATGATGTTGTCCTGGATGTTCCTACCTCGAACGAATCCGCTTTGCTCCTCCGAGATGATTTTGGGAGAATGTCTGTCATTCTAGTAGCAATGATCTTGGATATTATTTTGTTGGTGAAGGTACAAAGACTGATCGGTCGAAAATCGCGGAAGGAGTTGGGGTTGTCTTTTTTTGGGATGAGGATGAGGTTGGCGCTGGAGATGGCTTTGGGGTAATGAGCTCCTTCAAGGAAAGCAATAGCCGCGTCGGTAATGTCCCGCTTGATGATCTCCCAGCAGAAACGAAAGAATACACCAGTAAATCCGTCTGGGCCGGGGGCGCTATGCTCGTTCAATGCCCACACCGCGTCTTTCACTTCCTGTTCGGACAGGGGGCGTTCCAGCATTACATTGTCGGAGTCGTTGATGATGGAGGGAATTTGGCCGAGGAAAGAAGGGTCTTTGTGGACCGTTTCCTTGGAGAATAAATTGGCATAGTAATCGACGGCCGCCTCTTGGATACCCTTTTGGTCGGTTCTGATGGTGCCATGCTTGTCTGATATGAGATAGATCGATAGCTTGTTTCTTTTGCCATTGACGCAAGCGTGGAAATATTTAGAGTTTTTGTCCCCGTCGCTGTCCCATTTCAGTCTGGCTTTATGTTTCCAGAAATCGGTCTCCACTTTGAGTCTGAATTTGAGCATGGCCTTGGTAAGGTTCAGGGTTCTCCTGGTCGCAGGGGATCGGTCGGTAAGGAATATAGCTTCTGCACGGGCGACGTCGTCCTCAGCGACACGGATCGCTTGGAAAATGTTCCCAAAGGCTTGTTTGCTCCACTTGGAAAGGGCTTTCCTGGTGGCTTTGAGCTTGTTGCTAACCCGAGTGAGAGGGTTGGGGGAGTCCTGGCTGTTCCATGCTTCTGTAACGATGCTCGAGAACTGCGGGTGGTCGGTCCAAAAGTCAAGGAATTAGAAGTTATTTTTGGGAAGGTGGGTGTTGTTTTTGGTTTCCACCAGAATAGGGGCATGGTCGAATTCTGTGGAGTTGAGGTGGGATAGGGTGGAGCTGATCCTCATGTCGTACCAGCGCGCATTGGTGAGTGCTCTGTCCAGACGGGAATATTGACGGCGATCGCCGTCCTGCATATTACACCAGGTGAATTCGCTCCCTTTGAACTGGAAAGGGGTGAGATGAGCGTTGAATATGAAGTCGTTGAAGTCTTGCATAGCTGATAGGGGTGTTGGACGACCTCCGATCTTCTCTTCTCTGCGGGTGATGGCGTTGAAGTCCCCTATGCAAAGCCAGAGGGTGTTGGTGTTGTGGAGGTAGGTGTCGAGAAGATCGTTCCAAAGGATTTTGCGTTAAGCGATGACACAGCTACCGTGTACCGCTGAGAGGATGACACGCTCCGGGAGGGTGGGGTGTGTGACCCAGCAAGAGAAGGCTTGTTGGGAGTCCTGGATGATGTCGAGATTAACATCCTTCGAGCCTAGAATCCAAATATCGTGCTTGCCAGCAATCGCTGTTGGTAGTCCCAGGGCCATTTGGGTAGATTTGAGTCATTTGGGAGGGATTTTGGGTTCAATGATGATGAAGATGTCAATCTTGTAGATTTTCCGAAGGCTGGAAATTCTTCTTAATGTCGGTTTGTTTGCCAGGCCTCGAATATTCCAAGATAGGATGTTAAGCATTTGTGATATTGTGGGGTGGTTTTTTGTTCCGCCTTGCGGCGGATCTGGTTAGGATGGTGACGGTCTTGTCTGTGCCTTCCTTGCTCCGTAGGGAGTTCGGCGCTACCGCTTTCGAAGTTGATGGGGGATTACAGTTGAAGTGTTCGTTAGGACTTGAGGAGGGGCCTATTAGGTCTCCAGCTGAGTCAACAACAGGATCCTCCGGAGGAATGGCCAGGGAGTCGTGAGCTCTCTTGGTCAACAGCTGCTGAAGAGGGACTCCTGCGGCTAGGACTTGCATACCTCTCTTAGCTTGGTCGGGTCCATGGAGGGCTAGAGCGTCTTCGATCGGGTTCCCGCTGGGGGACTATAGAGCTGCGTTGATTGGGGGAGAGGTCGTGGAGTCTGCCTCCTGTCCGCTGAGGGTGAGCCGTTGCTCAGCGCTGACTGAGACGATACCCTTCTTCGCTCGCGAGGAGATGGGGGAAGGGGCGGAAGCTCGGAAAGGCTAGAGCCTTCGAGGCTGCTGACCGGCTCCGGGTCCTCTGAGTCGAGAATGGCGAATTGGTTGGAGGTCGCTATGTGTTGGGGAGTGTAAGGGATTAGAGCTCTGCTCGGGGGATCGCCGGGGGCTGGCTCGTTGGGGCTGGCTTCAAATCGAATGTAAGAATTCGGGGGAGGTAAGATGGGCGACTTGGGAGATCTTCCCTCTGGGAGGTCGTTGTCTTTTCTGGATGACTTCTTTTTGAGCTCCGGATGAAGGCGGTGGCAAAACTTCAGAAGATGGCCTCTTAAGTGGCAGTGGTTGCAAAACAGTATGTGGTTGTCGTAGAGGATTTGTTGGGTGTGGGTGTGGTTGCCTAGCTCGATAGTAATAAAGTTGGGAGGTTCTGATGTGAGATCTAGTTCAACACAGATTTTGGCGTAGTGGGCTTTGGTGAGGTTACTAGTCTCGGGCGCCGTGGCCACGTACGTCCCGAAAGAGTTGGCGATGCGTCTTAGCGCCGCTGGGACAAAGCAAATGAGGGGAAGGTTAGGGAGGGTAACCCACACTGCCACGGTGGCTGAGTCTTCTTTGGTGTTGAAACCCGGGGTCCACTTGATGATCTTCGTGTGGTGGGATTCGATCCTGGCTGTGCCCTTGGACCACACAGTCCTGTGATCGCGATCTGAAGATAGATGAAGGAGGATGTGTCTGGGGTCAAGGGGGGCCACTCGATAGTCAGACGATATATTCCATTTGGCGATAGCTTCCTGAACTTTGGCCAGTTTGGGGCATCCCGTGGAGAATTTCAGAATAAAGGTGTGAGGAAAGGCCGCTGACAGCGAGGACACTTCCAGATCGGAGAAGGGGATGATAGGGGCGGGGGACGCTTGAGAATAATCAATTTTCGGCAGAGGAACATCGGGGAGAATAATGCCCTTCGAGGGGAGGAGGTTCGGACGCAGCATGGCGGCGTAGGAGGGCTGAGACGGCCCGGAAGGAGAGGAGCCGGAGGAGCCGGGGTGGGCGGTTGAGGAGCCACTCTGGGGGAGGACGATCCCGACGCAAGGGTCAAGGAAAGAGGTCGGAGCCTGGGGAGGCCTGCCTGAAAAGGAGAAAGAGGGGACGATGGTGGAGGGCGGAGCGCCGCTCGGGCCAGAGATGGGGGCCGTGCCTACGCTGGGAGAAAGGAATGAAGGGTGCGCCACAGTAGCCTCCACCGCGGAGGAGGCGCCCAGGGGGAGCGGCGCGAGGGTCGGAGGAGACTGAGAGGAGAGTGGCGCGGAGGCGCCTAAACAGGGGAACGCCGGGAGAGGACAGTAGCCGATGGAAAGTCCGAGAGAAGTGGAGGGACCAGAGAGGATTGGGAGATGGATGCGCCAAGGTGGAGGGGGGGTTGCGCAAGGGATTGGGGGCGGGCGGGCTGCACGCTGGGGAGAAGGGAGGAGAGGCGCACAAGGGGAGGGGATGAGTGACAGTAGGGGGGGAGGGGTGAACCCGAGGGTGGGGGCTGGATTGCGCAGAGAGGGGGAGAAGAAGGACAGAAGAGGGGGGCTGGATCGCGCAGAGAGGGGAAGGCTGAACTGCGCCTGGGGAAAAAAGGGAGTTGGACTGCGCAAAGGAAGGGGGCCCACCCTGGCCGAGCGCAGTCCAAAGATGCTGCGCAACGAGGGAGGCCACGTGCTCCAGAAGCTGCACAAATGAAGGGGAGGGCTCTGCGGAAAGGTTCTCAGATCATGTCGCGTGCTCGAGAAAGGACGTCTCGGTTAGCGCTCCATGGGCGGGGAGCCCGAGGACCGGATGGCGGGGGGCCCGAGGTCTACAGAGTAGAGGCTCACGCCTCCCAAGGGGGGAGAGCAGATTTCGAACTGATGGAGAGGACGGAAGCACGAGGGAGGTATGGATGGAGGCCGGAGGCGCCGGAACCGCCGGACGGGGCGGAGGAAGACGGGAAGCCGGCGGGCGAACACGGCGAGAGGCTGAGGGAGGCTCCCCGAGGCACCGGATCGGGGAGGAGAGCTCCGGGCTGCGCGGCGGGAGGAACGGCCGGCGGCGAGGGGGAATACGGAGGAGGAAGAGGGGGGAGCGGGTTTGTAGGGCGGCGGGAAGAAGAAGGCGGAACCAGTCCGCTTCCTCTGGGGGCCAGGGGGCCAACATCCAGAGAGGGGCGGAGGGGGACTGCGGAGGGAGGGGGGCGCGGAGAAGGGGCGGCCGGCCTAGGCCGGCCAGAGGAGGGGAAGGAGATGCACGGTAGGAAGGGGGAGAGACATTCCTGATCTTTTTTTTTTAAATATCATCTATATATTTTTATATATATATATATATATATATATATATATATATATATATATATATATATATATATATATATATATATATATATATAAAATATGTATGTTGCTTATATAGAGAAAATATATATATATATACATATATATGTTGCTTATATTAATTTAGTATATATATAAGTGTGGAAAATATGTGAGTACATGCCAATATAGATTGTATATGGCATATAGCCTATGTGATGTAGCCTATATGGTCCCTATGTGTAATCCTATGTGTATATGGTAATGTATACACATGAGATTGTGTTGATAGGCTTGTATTACATTATGATGATGTGTGAATGCTAGATAGTTATAGTTAGGCTTTGTGAGACTTGTCTGGGTTAGGTTTGGCCTAGTTGACCTAGTTTGACTAATGTAGTTGACTAGAGTTGAACAAAGGTTGACTTTAGCCTAGGTTGACTTTAGCCTAGGTTGGCTAGAGTTTACTATTATGGATATGTTGTGACTTGTGTTGTTCTAAATAGGAGCCAGACACCACTCCTCAGGCAGTATATTCATTCAGATACTCAGGATATCAGGCGAGTATATTCTATGTCTATTTCATACTTGCTAGGACTATATTCTTGCTCTAGATTACTTTACTTGATGCTGTCACGATAGAAACACGGATTAGTACTATATGGATCTTTTCATACGATGTTATCCCCCTCGGGAGCATCAGATACATCATGTCATGTGCGTTTCACTTTCATCATGTATTCCTGTGCTTTCACCATTCATGTGCAATCTCGTGATTCATGTACTCTCATGTTCACGGAGCCCCCATATTTATATTCATGTGCACCCATTTATGGGCCCCCATGTGAAATCATGTATAATAACATAACTTGAACGGATCCTTTTGTATTGATTGGGGATGGAGGAGTAGAAATAGTCATGTGGACATTTCCAAAGTAGTGTAGCCATATACAACCTCTCATGTTTATTATCAAGATGTTTACATGTCTATCTTGTACTCTAAATCACTAGTTCACTGTTAGTTCTTTACTTATAGTAGATATTTCTTTACAGTCTTCTCTTTTTTATGTATATTCTTAAGCGTTTCATGTATCTTACTCTATTGCATGTTTTATATTCCTGTCATGATATGAACTGCATGAGATGTACTGTGCTCGCTCCCGTCCTGACTGGACCTGTTGAAAATATTACAGATGACCTTGAGAAGTTCTGTCCCACATTCTATAGAGCAGGCCTAGATGACACATGTGAGCTGGACTCTCAGGAGGACCCAGCACTTGCAGAGGATATTACCCCAGTAGTTTAGGCTAGTTAGCTAGACCATTATCTTATTTATTATCATGTCTTGTTGGATACACTTGTACTTATTTGGGGATTTATTATTCTGGATATTATGAAGTTGTTTATCTTAGACATTTAGATTCTCTCTCTTATCTTGTATTTCATCTGTGGATTCTGTTGTTCTTATCTATCTATCTTATCGTACTTTCTTTCTTAGCTGTGATTGAGTTGTACTTTATATTATTCCTCCATTTGGAGAGTATAACTATATAGGTACCATATAACTGTTAGATGTATGTGACCTAGGACAGCGTTCTACTACCGATACTATGGTATAGGCTGGACGTAACCACTTTTCGTGCCCTTATACTGGGTGCGGGTCGTGACACCTTTTAGTGGTGGCCCATGTAGGTCTCCTAGTTAGAATTGCGGTGGTATTCGAACTAGAGTATCACTGCAGCCTGTAGTAGGATTAGGATATTTTTGAAGGTACTCAATCACATTAGGAAAAACTCTTAATCAGATTCCTTTTATCTAAATTTGCTGCTTATTGTCTTCTTTTGAATATAAACTATCCTCTTTTGCTATTTGGACTCATTCTCAGAAATTCTTTTCTTGTTTGATCTGTCTCCAGGATGGTCGAGACTAGATCTCATCGCCCAGGACAGGAGGACACTAATGAGAGGTCTGCCACCTCTCGTCCTCAGCAGCCAGTCTCCGGTACCGTAGCCCTAGTTATGCCAGCTAGGGTGGGTGTTTCTGCTGCATTCGGAGGAGCCTCTCCACCAGTAATTCGCAGGCAGAGCCCGGTGATTCCAGAGATGCTCCAGCAGCAGCAGCCACCTTCGGGATCTGTTGATGTAGTCCAGCTATTCACTTTCTTCCAGCAGTTCATGGAGGCCCAGCAGGCCCAGCAGCAGGGTCAGACGACAGAGTTCAGTCGGGACATCGATCTGGCCCTGACGACAATTGAGAGGGCAGCAGCTCAGCCTCCGGCAGTTCAGTAACCGCATCAGCCAAAGGAGAAGGGCATCCAGGATTTTTAGAAGATGCACCCGCGGGACTTCAGGGATACAGAGGGCATCCTGTATGCAGATGAGTGGATTAAGCACATGGAGGATATTTTCAGGCTGGCAGAGATTCCAGCGAGGCTACAGATCGAGGCGACGGCCAGTATGATACAGGATTTGGCTCGTACATGGTACCAGACAGACCCGAGGGTTGGTACGGTTGGGCAGATTTGGGCAGCCTTCAAGAAGCTGTTCAAGGGGAAGTTTTTCTCCAACGCAGCGCTTGGTGCCCTCGAGACGCAGTTCGAGGCCTTGGTACAGGGCAGTCAGACTGTCGAAGAGTACGCTGGGGAGTTCTGCCATCTGGACAGGTTTATTGAGGGGTTATCTGAGGCGTCGAAGGCCCGGAGGTTCAGGAAGGGACTAGTCAAGGAGGTGAAGCCTATACCAAGAGAGCCCGTAGTGCCACTTTTAAGGAGATCCTGGTGGGTGCCTTAGCAGCAGAGTATAATCTTGACCTGAGGCTCAAGAGGGGGCAAGACACTCAGGGAGCCAGTGGTAGCGGAGGACCGGCCAAGAGGCCGCACTTTCAGCAACAACACCAGCATAGGCAGTTTCAGCCGCAGCAGTTCCAGCAGCCGAGACTTCAGCCAGCTCAGCAGCAGCAGCAGGCCCCAAGGCAGCAGTCTACTAGTTGTACCTTCTGCAGGAAACTAGAGCATGGATGGACTGAGTGCAGAAAGAGGCTGGGGAAGTATCTTCTCTGCGGTTCGTCGGAGCATCAGCTGAGGGACTGTTCCCTCTTTGTCGGCAGAGCAGCACAGGGAATAGGAGCCAAAGCTCCAGTAGGACCGCAGAAGGGACCGCTGCCGACTCAGCAGCAGCGGTTCGTACAGCATCAGTAGCAGGCCAGGGGAGGCCAGCAGGGGCGAGCTTTCGCCATGGCAGTCAAGGATACAGAGGCTATTGGGGAGCTAATCGCAGGTTCTGATCTTCTCGACTCCATTCCAGCTTTCGTATTATTTAATTCCAGGGCTTCCCACAGTTTTGTGTCTGTATCATTTGCTGTTAAACACTGCCTTGTATCTGAATCATTGCCTAGGACCTGTAAGATCACGACCGGGGGTGGTATTATCCTCGTGAGTGATGTTTAAAGAGGACAGAGTGTTATTTTGAGAGGCCGAGAGTTGGAGGTGAGTCTGCTCGTAATGCCACTACCGAACTATGATATTGTATTAGGTATGGATTGGTTGAGCAGACATCACGCCAGCATAGATTTTCGTGGGGGTAGAGTTCTGTTTGGAGCGCCAGGAGAGCAGGAGTTCAAGTTCACCCGACGGCAGACGGAGCAGAGCAACGGACTTTTCTGCGAAGTTTCAGTCGAGAAGTAGGCGGCTCCGTATCCTTTGATTACGGAGTTCATGGACGTCTTTTCGGAGGAGTTGTCAGGACTTCCACCGGACAGAAATATTGAGTTCTCGATAGAATTGGTTCCCAGCATGGAACTGATTTCTCAGCATGTCTATCGAGTGAACAACAGTGAGTTGGTGGAATTGAAGAAGCAGGTGGATGAGCTGCAGGATAAGGGCTTCATCCGATCAAGTTCTTCACCTTGGGTGGCACCCGTACTCTTTGTACCCAAGAAGGATGGGTCGGTACGGATGTGTATCGACTACAGGGCACTCAACAACCTCACAATCAAGAACAGATACCCACTGCCATGGATTGATGATCTCTTTGATCAGTTGGACCGAGCTCGAGTTTTTTTGATGATTGATCTGAGGTCAGGTTATCATCAGGTAAAGGTAAAGAAGGAGGATATCCCGAAGACCGCATTCAGGATACGGTATGGTCAATCTGAGTTCTTAGTTATGCGGTTTGGGTTGACCAACGCCCCGGCAGTATTTATGAACTTGATGAACAAGGTGTTCCACCAGTACTTGGACAAGTTCGTAGTGGTGTTCATCGATGATATCCTGGTGTATTCGAAGACTGAGGAGGAGCACTTGAGAGTGGTTCTGGAGACACACAGGAGGGAGGGGCTTTATGGCAAGCTCTCAAAGTGTGAGTTCTTTATGGACAGAGTTGACTTCTTGGGTCATGTGGTGACCGAAGATGGAATCTCAGTGGACCCGAAGAAGATCACGGCAGTTGAGGCTTGGTCGATACCGAGTTCAGTAGCAGAGATCAGGAGCTTCTTGGGATTGGCAGAATATTACAGGAGGTTCGTGCAGGATTTCTCCCGGATTACAGAGTCGTTGACTAGGCTGACCCGGAAGGATGCAGTGTTTGTTTGGTCAGAGGAGTATTAACTCGCTTTTGATGAGTTGAAGAAGCGGCTGACGATAGCTCCGATTCTGACATTGCCATCAGAATCAGGAGGGTTCACTATCTACAGTGACGCCTCAGGGAAGGGTTTGGGTTGTGTCTTGCAGCAGCATGGGAAGGTGATTGCCTATGCTTCCAGGCAGCTACGTCCCCATGAGAAGAACTACCTACCCACAACTTAGAGTTGGCAGCAGTAATTTTTGCTTTGAAGTTGTGAAAACACTACTTATATGGAGAGAGGGTGTAGATCTTCATAGATCATAAGAGCTTGAAGTATGTATTTACACAGAAGGAGCTCAATATGAGGCAGCATAGGTGGTTGGAGTTGATGAAGGACTTTGACATTTTACTACAGTATCACCCAGGGAAGGCCAACGTGGTTGCCGATGACTTGAGTAGGTATCCGACATACATGTGTTTGACTATGGATCGTCACTTGCTAGCAGATTTGGAGAGCCTAAGGATTGAGGTGATTATGCCAGGAGTTCAGATGCAGATGTGGGGCCTTAAGATTCAGTCGAACTTGATGGAGAAGATCAAGTCGATGCAGTTCGAGGATGTTGCTCTGCGGTGTATTCGAGAACAAGTTCGAGCAGGGCTAGTGGATGATGAGTTTACTCTTACAGAGGATGGTGCTTTGAGGCACGGTTCCAAGCTGTGTGTTCCCAGTGGAGATCTCAGGGAACAGGTCATGTAGGAGGCCCACCGATCTCAGTACTCTATACATCCTGGTGCCAAAAAGATGTACAGGGACCTAAGGGAGCACGTCTGGTGGTATGAGATAAAGCGGGAGGTAGCTCGCTTCATAGCCAGATGTTTGGTTTGTCAGCAGGTCAAGGCAAAGAGGCAGAGGCCAGGAGATTTGTTGCAGCCGTTGTCCATTCCATAGTGGAAGTGGAAGCACATCACGATGGATTTTGTTTCTAGATTGTCGCGTACACCAGGAGGGAAAGACGCGATTTGGGTCATCGTAGACAGGTTGACCAAATTGGCCTACTTTTTGCCATTTAAAGTGGATACGTCTACTGAGAGGCTTACAGAGATGTACATGCGGCAGATTGTCAAGATTTATAGAGTTCCGGTCAGCATCGTCTCAGATCGGGATAGTCGTTTTACTTTCTATTTGTGGCAGAGTCTGCAGACTAGTTTGGGCACTCAGCTTAAGTTTAGTACTGCATACCATCCTCAGACGGACGGATAGTCAGAGAGGACTATTCAAACGCTCGAGGACATGCTGCGGACGTGCGTCTTGGATTTCGGAGGATCCTGGGAGGATCACTTGTACTTGGTGGAGTTTGCTTACAACAACAATTTTTAGGCCAGCAATGAGATGTCACCCTTCGAGGTACTGTACGGGCGTAGGTATCGTATACCCTTATCTTGGGATGATGTTGGAGATCATGCTTTATTGGGACCTGAGATGGTTGTTGACGTAGCCGAGAAGGTGAAGCTCATCAGGGACAGACTTTCTGTGGCACAGGACAGACATCGGCATTGGGCCGATAGCCACCAGAGGCCTTTGGAGTTTGAGGTACAGATTAGGGATAGGATTAGAAGTAGGTTGTTTGTTTGTGTTTGTTTGATCATGTTTGATTATTTTGAAACTTGAGACCTTGTTTGTGTTTAGGTCGAAGACATGGTTTTTCTGAGGATTTCTCCGACTCGTGGTACCATACGTTTTGGTGGAGGTGGGAAGCTTAGCCCGCGCTTCATCGGACCTTTCGTGATCAGCGGGAGGGTCGGTGACGTGGCATACAGGCCAGACTTGCCACCAGCACTATTGGGTGTCCAAAACGTATTCCACGTATCACATTTGAAATGGTATGTGGCTTATCCTAGACATGTACTTGACCATTCGGAGATTGAGGTGGGACCTACTCTCAGTTATCCAGAGCAGTCAGTAGAGATTCTGGAACGCCGAGAGAAGGTACTGAGAAACTAGGTGATACCATTGGTTCGCGTCGTATGGAGGCATCATTCTCCATGAGAGTCTACCTGGGAGCGAGAGGATGAGATGCGCGAGCGATACCCATATCTTTTTGGACCTTGAGGTATGATTGTCTATCCCTCTCATCAGTTAGTTTCTCCTTTTAATTTCAAGGTCGAAATTCTTTTAAGGAGGGTAGATTTGTCACTACCACATTTTAGCTTGAGGGTATTTTAGTCATTTTGAGAATTTTGAATTTATTTTGAATTATTGGAGTGATGATTGTTATTTTTGACTTTTGCTAGTTGAGACTTTAGAGACTAACCTAGATGTTGGCTCTAGCTATGGTGACTTGAATAGCATGGTGGGACCCTAGTCTAACTTAAGTTAACCCAAGTTAAGTCATTTAGAATCAAGTTTCACATAGGAGAATAAAAGATTAGGTTCAAGGACTTTTGACTTATGAAGTGATTTCCATTACCATTGAAACTTGGCCCAAGCCTATTAGCTATCACCCTAACCCTAATTCCTTCCTTTAGTGGCCGGCCACCTAGGGATTCCCCCACTATAAATTCTCTCTTCCTATTGTTCTGCCTCTTTTGTATCAAATCAACTTTTGGAAAAAAAAAAGGTATTTGTCCATCTTCCCAAATTCATAACTAATTCATTCTAATTCCTTTTTAACTCTAGTTTTTTGCATTAGAGTCTAATCCTACTCTATTTTCTGTTCATGGAGAAAAATTTCAGTTAGGGAACAATTTGGAGCTTTTGGCTAATAAGGAGGAACCCCCTCTACTGAAGCTTTTTCTTGATATTGACACTCTTTGGGTAAACCCCTCAAACTCATCATTCTTCCTAATTTCTTTACATGGTATCCTAGATCTAGGTGTCCCCTAGCTATGATGTGAGTTTGGTGAAGTTTTACATTGGTTTCGTGTCCGTATCGGACACGTATCATAACCTATATACAATTGTTTGTGGAAATGCCTGAGAGAGGTTTATTTTTCTGTTTTTGAAAACTTTTTGAATAAAAATGTCGATTTTGATGTGGTTATTGTTTTCCCTAACCTTCATGCACATTCCTGTGTCGTGTCATGTCCACACGAAGGAACAAACTCGCGCGCGCGCGGCTACGGTTTCCCCTTCTGCTCGACATCGAGTGCGTTGTGCACACTGCATGAGATCGAATGCCACTTGGCAGTGAGGAGGGGGCTGTGTCTGCGAACCAGTCCCCCAAGCCTCATGACCAACGGTGTCGTATCGGACACGCGACGTCGAGTGCACTGGAAATGCACTAACATGCGCGTATGCGAGTTTGCCTTCTGATACGGGTCTCGTATCCGTTGTGGACACATTGGGGACATGTTGCAGGCTGTCTAGGGTGTAGCCCTATCCTAGGCGAACCCCCAGGCACGAGCAAGTGTCTTGGTTTGTACTGTGTCGTATCCACGAACGCAGTGAACATGTGCACGAGACTGTGCACTGTCCTGCTGAACACGAGTGTGGAAAATGGTTTTGGACACGTTTGTGTCCAGTTTTTGGACACCATGACACACGTATGACACACTCACATATGACACTTGAAATACCAACCAATTAAATCGATTATTAGTTGTATTTGGATTTCGAAAATCGGGTTTCCCCTAAATTCCTGATACCATGTTTTCAATGTGCTGATTTCTGTGATTTATTTTGTTTAAAACTGAAATTAGATGATTAAATTACCATGGTAGGTTGAATGTATCATATATGAGTTTAATCTATATGTTGGGGATCAAGTAAACATGGAATTATTGGTTTTTGAAATGTTGTGAACTGTTAAAACCTGAAAACTGGGAACACACACTCAAATCTGATTTCTAAAACCTAAGAACTGTTTTTGTGCACTATTTTCTCTTATTGTACACACACTCACACAAGAACTAAAACCTGAGAACATGTATACACACACACAATGAGATACACACACACACACCCTCTACTGTCACTCACACTCATACACACACACACATTTACACTGTTTTTCTGGGACACCCTATAGCTACTGTTATATATATACACAAACACACATTGATTTCTCACACACAAACATACACACATGTACTCGAGACTGACATCTACACACACACACATTACACTAAAACCTGAGAACACTATTGACACACACACACATGCCACACTATATCTCTCTCTCTAATTATGTATATATATATATATATATATATATATATATATATATATATATATATATATATATATATATAATATCTATAATTTTGCTAGAGAAATATGTAATGTATGTATATACAAATTGCCTATATGTAATATATATATATATATATATATATATATATATATATATATATATAAAATATATATATATATATATATATATATGTTGCTTATATTAATTTAGTATATATAAGGGTAGAAAATATGTGAGTACATGCCAATATAGATTGTATATAGCATATAGCCTATGTGATAGAGCCTATATGGTCCCTATGTGTATATGGTAATGTATACACATGAGATTGTGTTGATAGGCTTTTATGACATTGTGATGATGTGTGAATGCTAGATAGGTATGATTAGGCTTTGTGAGACTTGTCTGGGTTAGGTTTGGCCTAGTTGACCTTGTTTGACTAGTATAGTTGACTAGAGTTGACCAAAGGTTGACTTTTGTCTAGGTTGACCCAAACATCATGTAGAATGTATCGTAGCAGTCTATTTTACCATTATGGATATGTTGTGACTTGTGCTGTTCTAAATATGAGCCAGACACCACTCCTCAGGCAGTATATTCATTCAGATACTCAGGATATCAGGCGAGTACATTCTTTGTCCGTTTCATACTTGCTAGGACTATATTCTTGCTCTAGATTACTTTACTTGATGCTGTCACGATGGAAATACGGATTAGTACTATATGGATCTTTTCATATGATGTTATCCCCCTCGGGAGCATCGGATACATTATGTCATGTGCGTTTCACTTTCATCATGTATTCATGTGCTTTCATTATTCATGTGCACTCTCGTGATACATGTACTCTCATGTTCACGGAGCCCCCATATTTATATTCATGTGCGCCCATTTATGGGCTCCCATGTGAAATCATGTACAATAACATAACTTGAAGGGATCCTTGTGTATTGATTAGGGATGGGAGAGTAGAAATAGTCATATGGACATTTCCAAAGTAGTGTAGCCATATACAACCTCTCATGTTTATTATCATGATGTTTACATGTCTATCTTGTACTCTAAATCACTAGTTCACTGTTAGTTCTTTACTTATAGTAGATATTTTTTTACAATCTTCTCTTTTACTTCATGTATATTCTTCAGCGTTTCATGTATCTTACTCTATTGCCTGTTTTATATTCCTGTTATGATATGAACTGCATGAGATGTACTGTGCTCGCTCCCGTCTTGGCTGGACCTGTTGAAAATATTACAGATGACCTTGAGGAGTTTTGTCCCACATTCTATAGAGCATGCCTAGATGACACATGTGAGCTGGACTCTCAGGAGGACCCAGCACTTGCAGAGGATATTACCCCAGTAGTTTAGGCTAGTTAGCTAGACCATTATCTTATTTATTATCATGTCTTGTTGGATACACTTGTACTTATTTGGGGGATTTATTATTCTGGATATTGTCGTGTCACGACCCGCACCCCAGAGTTAGGGCACGAGACGTGGGTACGTCCAGCCTACGCCGCAGTGTCGACGGTAGAACGCTGTCCTAGGTCACAACATCTAGCAATATAAAGCTTAAACAGTTTATACTCCCCGAATGGGGGTAACATGATAAAAGTAGGCTCAATCACAACTAAGGAAGGAGAAGCACGACATGATATAAAACTCAAGGAAAAACAGATGATAACATAGCTGATAGATAGATAAATGAAACTGCTGAAGTGAAAGAAAATCCCAAGTACATCAGAAAGTCTAAGATAATACAAATCCCAGATCCCAAGTATCAATAAGTACAATTATCCATGAAATACTGAAATGAAAGCATCCTAGTCTAAGGGTGTGTCATCCACAGCTAGTGGGACCTGCTGCTGGTCCAGGTCCAAGCACTCATCTAAAGTAGCACCGTAATAGGTAGGACAGCCAGCCTCATCCTCATCCTCTGTAATATTTCAACAGGTCCAGTCAGGACGGAGCGAGTACAAAACATCTCAACAAGTCATAGCAGAAAAGGAAATATAATCATGCTAGAGAATAAAATACAGGATCTGAAGAAATAGCATAATATAAAAGAGAGACTATAAGTAAATATCTATGATATATATAGAGAGAGACAGTGCTAGTGATTCAGAGTACTGCATAAACATGTGAATGGCTAAGGACGGATTCATGATTACACTACTGGAAATTGATCATGATTACACTACTTGGATTTATTCACATGTTCACTTATACTCCCCCATCCCCAATCAATACACAAGGATCCATTCAAGTTACGTTAAGATTCATGATTATACTACGTTGCCCATAAAGGGTGATTCATGAATTAATTCGTGAAGGCTCGGTGATCATGAGGGTACATGAGTCACTAGCTGATTCCCGAAGATTCATGATAATCGAAGCATATGATACGTGATGTAAGTGAAACACACATGACAAAAGTATCTGATGCTCCCGAGGGGGATAACATCTCATGAAAGGATCCATATAGTTCCAATCCGTGTTCCAACGTGTCAGCATCAAGTAAGATAGTCTAAAGCAGGAAATATAATCCTAAACATGATATGAAATGATCAGAGAATGTACTCGCCTGCTATCTGAATGTCCAAGATGAATATACTGTCCGAGGAGTGGTGTCTGGCTCCTAATCAGAACAGTACAAGTCACAACAAGTCTAAAATGATAAAATGAAGCTCTACTATGCATTCTACATGAGTCTAGGTCAAACTAGGTCAAAGTCAACTCTTGGTCAACCCTGGTCAACCAAAAAGTCAAACCTAGGTCTAGCAAGTCTAACTAGGCTTAACTAGTCTAACTGACACCCCATAGGCTATAGGCTATACCATGCCCATTAGCCAAACATAATTTTCAATCTGACATTGCCTATATCTAATACATGACACATGTATATAGATTACACAACCATAATATACATATATATATATATATATATATATATATATATCTATATATATATACATTGTATTATATATACATTATATTATATAGAAAATAGGATATATGTAGAGAGGGATAGAATTAGAGAGTGAGTGAGAGCTATCCTAGTGAGTGTGACAGGATAAGAGTGTGTGTGTGTGTGTCTAGTGTGTAGGACATATGACAGGAATTCCAAAAAGGGGCTGTACTGCATGTGGGCATGTGTGTGTACATGGGTGTGTTCAATAGGATATAGAGTGTATAGTGTAGGCAACAAGTTCCAGGATTTGGATTCAGTTTAGCACAGGAAAACAGTTTAGAAATCATGTTCTCAGGTTTCACATGGATGCTCATCTCAGGTTTTCAGAGTTTCCACATAACTCAACAACCCAGTCACACTTAATCTCAAATTCAATACCCAATCAAAACAACTCAGAACAAGAGGGGACTGGACCATGTCAAGGCTGTGTGTGTTGTAGGTGACAATGGAAGATGGAATAGGAATCCATTTCCAGGAATGTGACAGGAAGCAATTTCAGTTTCAGTCAAAACTAGGACACCAATTCCTGTGTGTGACAGGAATGAATTTCAGGATTCCTAACAGGAACCCACAAGAGTGTCTCAGGTTTTCAATCAAACTAAAGTTGTTTAATCCATTGGACTTCCTGTTAACCACAACTAAGTGTCAGCCCTCAACCTAATCTCAGGTTTTCAGAACAATATTCAGTTATGAACATTCAGGAAAAGGTTTCAGTACAGGAATTATAGGACAGGGATGAAATCCCATGCCAACAAAACACTTCCCAGATTCACTTAACAGTTAACCCTATTTCTAACACTCATAAATATGATATTGGAAGCTTAGAAGATTAATACATCACCTAACATTTTATTTACAGTTAACAAAATCTAACAGAAAACAACACAGTGAACAAAAGGATCGAACACATTCAGTTAAAAGGAAAGAAGAATTCCACTCATGTAGATCCTACCTCATGTCAGATTTTATAAACATAGGAATAGGATTCAGTGTATTGTGTAACATGTCCAGGAGAATTGATAGGAAGGTATGCATTAATCAAAGTGGCACTTATGAAATGGAAATCCCAGGTTCTTAATTGCACAGTTAACAGTATTCTTCTAACAGTGAATGAAACTAACATGCCCTTAATGAATCCTAACATTCCTAAACATGGTATTAGAAGTTAGTAGATTAACACATCACCCAAACAAGATATCAATCATTTAAAAGGAAACAACAGGAATCAAAACAGTGAATAATTCACTGATACCAAAACTCAGATTTGTAAATACCCAACCCACACTCGATTTTCCACAATAAAGAATAGATCATACTAACAGAGATCAGGGGAATGATTAGGACCTAAATTAGAAATCAACCAATTGTAGGAACCCTAGAGGGGGGTGAATAGGGTCAAGCTAACTAATCAAGCACTTAGCACAAGCTAATTGAAAATTTAAAAATATAAGTGCAAGAGAAGAAGCAAACACAATACCGACACCCGATGTATCCTGGTATCCTCCTAAGAGGCAGTCCAGTCCCGGAACTCTCTCCGGCTTTAATCGACTATTTGAGCAAATAGTTACACACGAGTTTGGATCCGAAGAACTCGCCAACTTCTTACACAAGAGCTTTAATCCGAAGGGCTCTCCGACTTCAACCGAGAGTTTGGATACGAAGACTCCCCAACTTCAACCGAGAGTTTGGATACGAAGACTCTCCAACTTCAACCTTTCATAATAGGTTTTGATCTCCTTATACAAAAGGATGAAGATCTCACTTTTCAACTCAATAACTCTAACACAATTTGTGAATGGCAAATGAAAGCTTTGTAGAGTTGTTTGTGGATAGGCTTTGGTGGTTTAGAAATTTTTAGGCTCAAAGCATCAACCTTGAATGAAGGGGTTCAAGGCTATTTATAACCAAAGCATTGAAAAGAGCTCAAGACAACTTTTCAGTCCACGAACCGGCATACCGCCGGTATGATCCGGCATACCGCCGGTATACCGGTCTGGGATTGCAACGGCTAGAAATATAGCCGTTAGGATCATTAATGGCTCGAAATTCGACCGTTGGAATTTCAAAGTTTCGGAAGCGGTATACCGTCGGTATGGACCGGTATGCCGTCGGTATGCCGGTTTTGTAAACAGAAACTTTCTGTGAACAAAAACCGGTATACCGTCGGTATACACCGGTATACCGTCGGTATGCCGTTTTCCACCAAAAATGATCCTGGGCTTATTTCTGCCCTAGCTTTCGATTTTGCCATCCATTTCTTGTGTTTACAATAATTCCTAAGACTCATTACAGACTCCAAATAAACTTAGACAGGTGCAGGCTTCTTCAGAGTCTTGAAATGATGATGGCATGGCTTGGCTTCTTCCTTTGATAGGTGCTGGCTTTTTCCCTTGGCGGCAGCTGTCCAAAGATATCCAGTTTGTAAAAACTGAATACCTTTCGGGGGCTTCGCCCCCGAACCCCCGACGAGGGGCGCTGCCCCCTCGATCCCCGTCCGCTGACCGGGCAGCGGAACCCCCGGTGCGTGGCTCCAGAGATGTCGTCGGGTGGTTCAGAAAAATCTTGTGGGATCCATCATCTTTGGCCCACCATGATTTCTTCATTGCATATGTCCACATTGATCTTGCTTATTGCTTTTCTGCATGTACATGTTAGATGAACAAAGCAATATACATAGTAGCAAGTATGATAAGTTTGATGCACATTAGGACAATACTGAGTTTAATTATAAGTGCTAAGGTGATAGCATAAATGTTAGTGATATCATAATGATTGAACTTAATTGAATGACCACAATCAAAAACATAGTTTTGATTTTGGCAACCCGATTAAATTTAAGATAGATAAGCTCATATCACTAAAATGTAAACCAATAGGCATATATCACCAAAGGTATAAGTATAAGTAGAAATGCTATAGCGATAGTATAAAGATTAGTGATAATGATATGCTAAACTTAACGTATTAACCATATTCAAAAACATGATACAATCATTGGGCCAACAATCTCCCCCTTTTTGATTATGGCAAATCGGTTAAGTTTAGTATAGACATAATAGATGCATGTATCACTAATATACAAAGGACGTAAGCAATATCACTAAAAGCATACTACTTAGATTACTTATAAAAGCATACTTAAACTTACTTATCCCCTTTTGACATTATCAAAAATAGGCTCCCCCGTACTAAGAGATAAAAAGAAATCAATCTCAAGCATAGAAATCAGAGCATGGGGAAGTCGTAGACAATCATGATCAAGATATACTAATGAAAAACAATGGAAGAAATGTGTAAAGACAAGTGTATAAAACTACATACCAAATGTAGAGTACTAAATAGAAAATTGCTTGTCAAAACACAATATGGTTGGTAAAACTAAAAGTATTTGAAAAACAGAAAATAAATAGTTTACCAACTTGAAATCCAAGGAATAAATCCAAAACACAATAGGATATGAAATATTGCTCCAGTTTTGGAAGAGAACTATGAAATAAAGGATTTCAAACAAAAGCCATGAGGAATAGATAATTGCAACAAATAAATACCAATTGAGATATGAAATTAAATAAACTTGATACCAATTGAAAAGATGTAAACTTGAAACATTGATCAAGGAAACCATTAATAATCATAATTGTCCACAAATAAATAGTGGAACAAAATAAAAGAATGATCAATGTAAAATATTGCAATTGATATAAAGTAATCTCATTATATGCAAGATCTATATGCTTATCCAGGTTCATGCATTTGAACTCAATTACCTTATCATGCTATATGAATACCCTTTAGATAAACATGAAGGTAAAGGAGAAAAATACTTGAGAAGGAGAAATTCAGTCGACTTGATTGCTCCCCCTCAAAGTACTACCAAAGTAGATAAAATCATGATTTTTGGATAAGTCCTCAACAAGGAAAGCCAAATCAATTAAGCATGAAAGAAAAGCCAAATCAACGAAAGCATAATATTCATCAAGATAAGATCTGAAAGTTAATATTAGCAAGATGACATATTTAAACCATATGAAAGAGAGAGATAAGATAATAAGGACAATCACATACACTCTCATAAACCCTTTAAAATAATAAAAAAATCATGACCTCAATCAATAAGATATGAAAAGAAGAAAATATGGGTCCACGATGAACTAGGTATACGACATATTAAAGGGTATAAATAAATAGAATCAATTGATTTGCTTCCCCTCAAAATATGTGTATCTAGTTCCAAAACACTTATAGCATAAAATAGATAACTACAAGATTTAGGGGTAAATCAACTATGGATTTCTCCCCCTTGCTCGATGCATATAAGGCTACAATATCGTCAAAAGACGAAAAATATCATCTTTAGTCAAGAAGAGATATACAATTAATAGCCACTAAAGATGAAGGATCAAAAGAATATTCGAATTAAGCACGTATAATCAAAAGATGACATACATTAGTCTATATAGAAGGATCTTATATTTAAATATGACAGATCAATTTATGTTATCCTTTGAGAAAATGTCATCATGAAAAAGAATAAAGTCAATTAAGAACAATCATGATGATAGACAGAATATAGCTCAAAAATAAAAATAAAAATAGAACTCAAACATCATGTCCATGATTATCTAATTAAGAAAGAATCAACCAATTTATTACCTTACATGGACTAGGTATGTTTTACCATATATGTACCCATCAACGGGTAAAAATCCAAACCTTGCTAATGGTAAATAATAAACCATAAAGTTCAAATAGCAAAGGCCCATATGTGGCAATCCATGAGTAGTCAAAGTAGAGTAATAAATTAGTTTGATAATCACATAATAAGATAATATAGGACTACTCAACCATTAGGATCTTTTATCAATAAAAAAATAAACAATTAGTCATGATTCAACAAATCTCATAAAGAAAATCCCAAATCATATTTATGATAAAATCTCATAAAACAATGAAAAATATCGAAAAGAGTCATTCTCATTTAAATGATTGCAAATATAATCATGAAAAGATGTAAATGATAATACGATGAAATCATGACTCAAAAGTGAAAGAAATTTAAGAGATACATGCTAATGACTAGTATGGAAGAAAGTTAAACAAGGAATCACAAACCTCTAAGGGAAAACAAGATCTAATAAAGAATTTGTAAAACTAGTTTTAGAGATCAAGCATATCAAAAATCTTATTTTTGTAAACTAGCATATCATATATAGATTGAGGTATAGGAATATAGCTAGATGTGTGAAAGTGAGCCAAAATTATATAGCTTAATAATATATCACAAATAATCAAACTATATAATCTAAATAAGACTAATGAGGGAAGCCATTAACAAGATAAATGTGCTCATTAAATCTTAAGTCACTAACACTAAAATATACTTGCTTAAGCAAGGAGTTCACAAAGAGGAAAATACATTTTGAATGAACAAAATGATTTATAGACTCTTTACTAAGCAAGGATAAGAGCATAAGATGACAAATAAATGAATTAGACTCTTATCAAGTATAGGCCAAAAGAGATATTCATGAAAACGTAATAAAGTAAATCTTTTTGCCAAATATTGAGATTAACCCTAGATAATAAAATGATAGATCGATCTAGAGAATGCAAAATATTATAGCCATTATGAAATAAGTGTATTCTCTAGAAATGGGAAAATCTCAACATAAAAGCTCAAACCATAGTAGCTAAAGTCATAAGAAATATGATGTAACAATTATATGTATTCTCATGTGCTACAAAAACTATTGGGCAACAATAATTCAAAAAGAAGTATAAACCCAAGGAATGAGCAAAGAAAGATCATTAAGATCAAGAAAGCTAAATGCTAAAGATATCAAGAAGTACATTTTTCAAAGAGCTTTCATAGTGCACCATAGTAAGTTATAAGGAAGATATAGATTTGAAAATGTGCACTAAAAACGAAGGTAAATATAAAAATAAGACAAAGCACAAAACTATGTAATTCTTAAAAGAACTTCCATAATTAGTCATGAGCAAGACACTAATAAACACTTTCCCTCAACATCCTAACTTAAGGGTATAAAACAAATAAATATCAAAAGTTAGGAATCATTAATATATATGAAACTATATATCACGAATAGGCATACATGAAAAGATCAAAAACCAATTAAGAACATGTATCCATAATGCCAACCAAAAAGTCAAGAAGATATCATCAAAAGAAGACTTTAAGGAAGAAGCTAATTGATTCAAGAAGAATAAATTTGGTCAAAGGAATCAATAGCTAAGGTATGAGATAAGCACAAGTTTGAAGGTAAAAAGTATATTTAAATACTCTTCAAGTCAATATAAAACTTTAGCTTAACTCATATGCCCACATAAACATATTCATACAAAAAATATATAAACATAAGAAATACATGATCTACATGTAAATAGAAATTTAATGAATATAGTCATGTATCCTTAATGAATGTTTGAAAAACTATCCCAAATTCAAAACACATATAAATAATCTTTATTAGGCAAAGACATAATTGATTCATAAGAGGTTTAATCAAAATAAAACATGAGAATCAATTATGAATATACTATGTGAGCACAAGTTTAAAGTAAAAGTATAAGTATATACTTGTCAAGTGATAAGAAGCTTGTGCTAAACATATATATTCATAAATACCGATTAAGATAAATATGACATATTAAAAACAAACCGGCAAGAAGTAACTATTTCAAAAACTTTAAAGACAGAGAGTTAAAATCATATTAACTCAAATCAAAATCAAGCTCCTATGGACTAGTGAGATATGCATGCTTTATAAATAAAGATTAAGAAAAACGAGCATTCATATATAAATGTGTCACACTAATAGAGAATGAGACTACATAGTGTGAACTAATCATTTAAGCCGAGTAACTAGTCATGCTAGATAAAAGAATTAATAAGAAAATTAACTAAGCATGCTAGAATTGTATCTCACATTGATTTATATAAAAGGCAACTAAAGGATATCAATGTGAGCTAGTAGCAAGACATCAAGAAAAACATGCTAGATTCTACAAATATAAACTATTTAAAGAGAATCGATTAGCATGTTACCAAAGTGGCTCTAGTGGCCACGCTTGTGTTGGTGCAATTGCTAGGAAGATGACCTTTGAGCTTTGTAACCACCAACACGCTCCTCGGTGCTATGTCCCGATACAAGAAGCTTCACCTACAACATTAGATGAAGACTTTGGTATCCAAAGAAACTTGGATCCACATTTATTAGCTTTAGGGACCCATATAGCACTTACTCTAGCATTGGTAGTGAAGGTCCTACGAATAGGGCATGTAAAGCTCATGTGTCCAATGCGAGAGCAATAGAAGCATCTAATGCTAGTGTGTGCACATGTATCAGAATGAGCATGGTTATGAACATGTGACATACTAGAATGATGAATGTCTCTAGAGTGAGCATGCATGGATTTGGTCTTAAGAATATCATGTTCTAATATCAAATCATCATGCATACAAGTAAGAGAATCAAATTTAACATTTAAAGCATTATTCTCTTTTTTAAATAAAACAATTCTAGAAATAAAATCATCATTTTATTTCTTTAAAGAGTCAATAGAAGAATCATGCAAATGATTTAGCTCATGAGTTTGCCTCTTAAGATCTTCTATTGATGAGGAAAGAGATTTAATTTTCAAAATTAAAGCCTTATTCAGACTCTTTAAAGAAACACAAGATGAGTTTTGAGAATCAAGTCTAGATAATAAAATATTGTTTTCATTTCTTAAAAACTCATTTGCTTCTTCTAAATGAATAACCTTTTCAGAAAGTTCTTCATTTGTAGAATGAAGGTTGTCAAGAATCTCTAAGGATTGTTTAGCCATGGCTTTCCACTTAGAGCATTTCTTGCATTTAGAAGAAACATGATTGTCTATGCTACTAGAAGTAAAACCCTCTTTATCAGAGGAGGAGTAGGAGGAATACGATGCCATAGAAAAATATCAAGGATCTACTCTAAGGATGTTAAGCCTAACAATAGAGTCCTTGTTCTGATACCAATTGTAGGAACCCTAGAAGGGGGTGAATAGGGTCAAGCTAACTAATCAAGCACTTAGCACAAGCTAATTGGAAATTTAAAAATATAAGTGCAAGAGAAGAAGCAAACACAATACCGACACCCGATGTATCCTGGTATCCTCCTAAGAGGCAGTCCAGTCCCGGAACTCTCTCCGGCTTTAATCCACTATTTGAGCAAATAGTTACACACGAGTTTGGATCCGAAGAACTCGCCAACTTCTTACACAAGAGCTTTAATCCGAAGGGCTCTCCGACTTCAACCGAGAGTTTGGATACGAAGACTCCCCAACTTCAACCGAGAGTTTGGATACGAAGACTCTCCAACTTCAACCTTTCATAATAGGTTTTGATCTCCTTATACAATAGGATGAAGATCTCACTTTTCAACTCAATAACTCTAACACAATTTGTGAATGGCAAATGAAAGCTTTGTAGAGTTGTTTGTGGATAGGCTTTGGTGGTTTAGAAATTTTTAGGCTCAAAGCATCAACCTTGAATGAAGGGGTTCAAGGCTATTTATAACCAAAGCATTGAAAAGAGCTCAAGGCAACTTTTCAGTCCACGAATCGGCATACCGTCGGTATGATCCGACATACCGGTGGAATACCGGTCTGGGATTGCAACGGCTAGAAATATAGCCGTTAGGATCATTAATGGCGGGAAATCCGACCGTTGGAATTTCAAAGTTTCGGAAGCGGTATACCGTCGGTATGGACCGGTATGCCGTCGGTATGTCGGTTTTGTAAACAGAAACTTTCTGTGAACAAAAACCGGTATACCGTCGGTATACACCGGTATACCGTCGGTATGCCGTTTTCCACCAAAAATAATCCTGGGCTTATTTCTGCCCTAGCTTTCGATTTTGCCATCCATTTCTTGTGTTTACAATAATTCCTAAGACTCATTACAGACTCCAGATAAACTTAGACAGGTGCAGGCTTCTTCAGAGTCTTGAAATTATGATGGCATGGCTTGGCTTCTTCCTTTGATAGGTGCTGGCTTTTTCCCTTGGCGGCAGCTGTCCAAAGATATCCAGTTTGTAAAAACTGAATACCTTTCGGGGGCTTCGATCCCTGTCCGCTGACCGGGCAGCGGAACCCCCGGTGCGTGGCTCCAGAGATGTCGTCGGGTGGTTCAGAAAAATCTTGTGGGATCCATCATCTTTGGCCCACCATGATTTCTTCATTGCATATGTCCACATTGGTCTTGCTTATTGCTTTTCTGTATGTACATGTTAGATGAACAAAGCAATATACATAGTAGCAAGTATGATAAGTTTGATGCACATTAGGACAATGCTGAGTTTAAGTATAAGTGCTAAGGTGATAGCATAAATGTTAGTGATATCATAATGATTAAACTTAATTGAATGACCACAATCAAAAACATAGTTTTGATTTTGGCAACCCGATTAAATTTAAGATAGATAAGCTCATATCACTAAAATATAAACCAATAGGCATATATCACCAAAGGTATAAGTATAAGTAGAAATGCTATACCGATAGTATAAAGATTAGTGATAATGATATGCTAAACTTAACGTATTAACCATATTCAAAAACATGATACAATCATTGGGCCAACACCAATCACTAATTTACAGGGTTTAACACAAGAAACTTAATAGAACAGTTCAAAGTTCACTGATACTATTCAGTATCAGGAAAGAATGGGGAAATTCTATTCAGTTCAAAGTTCACTGATACTATTCAATTCAAAGTTCACTGATACTATTCAGTATTCGGTAAAATGCCACTTAGAACTGAAAGGTGTTAATTTTCGATTCTGTTTTCACGAAATCCTTCCTTATATGATTTATAACAACTTTCATAAAGACGTATCAGAAATCGACATAATTTTGGCATCCGAATGGACACGGACATGCGTGCACGAGATTCCGTGCACGGTCCCATGCACACCCTGCTATCTATGCGTCATAACTCGACGAATAGACCTCCGTCTCAATTGAAATTTCATGAGAACGTGGGGGCAACCTCTGCCCACATGCTCTGAAAATTTCATAACATTTTTTCTAGCGAGCGCAGAGAAATCCGACGTGTGCTGGTCAGCCCACACAGTGCACGTGGCTGAATTTTGCCGCTAATACGGCCTTCGTACGTGGACATGGCACGTCGAGGACCCGTTCCAGGAGCACAAGCACGTAGCCCTATACCTAGACTACCCAGGGACCCGATCACGAATCGCGATGTGGCTCAAATTGCGAGCCACGAGGCTCGACACGCGTCCACGGGCACACACGCACGCGCACGCGCGCTGGCCACACGGCTGTCGTTGATCGCCCTGTCGCATAGGCGCGACGTGGTGTCATGTCAGCATGTCCTATCCCTACCTCGGGACCCTACATAGCTGTGTGCACGAGGACGAGGCTTCTCGTTGCGTGTGCGGCACTCAATCGAGCGATATACACGCTCTTGACACGCGAAATCGGTTTTTTGATACACATTCTCTGGACACGACACGGACACGGTTTTGATTCTGTGAGTATCCAAGCACGTCTCACATGTCGAGACCAACGTACTTGCCAAAGTTTCACGAGTTCTACTAGTGTATTTTGAGATTTGGGTCGATATGTGAAAATTAGATTTTTTTTTTCCTTCAATATAAATTTGAATAGTTTATAATATTTTGATTTTCTGAATTTTAAGTATCAAATTCTGAGTTTTCGATTCATATATGATATTATGGGTTTGTGGGAATTGATCCTTGGTTTTATATCATATTTAATTACCATTTACATATACAATTTGGATTTTTTTTTTCTTTATGTATATATATGTGTATATGTGAGTATATATATATATATATATACTAGGCATTAGGTGGAAAGAACAGTTCCTTAACGTATGGGCCACGTATGCACTTTCCTATTATTGTCGGTTATCTCCGCTGGAGATACGGTCATGGTTCCTGATACCTGATTTCCTGCTGGCCTCTAACATTCGATGAATGTTATGCTTTGAGGTCCCTGGTACCTTGTGGGACCATACCTAATTTTTCTGTAGCTAGAGTGCCCATGTGTTAAAGGTTTGTTCTTAACTGCATAAACACATTAGAATGGTCAGGTAACCCTCGTTAATATCATATCACCCCCGTTCCATTAGTAGCTTGGAACATTGTCGCATCACGGTATAGTGTACTACCCCTTGTCCTTATTTTGTTGTAGGGGTAGTCCACTGTTTCGATGACAAGATATTGGATCTTGTTACAATTGGGACTATTTTACTTTACTTGTGATTGATGACATATTATATATATTCAGTTATGTGGCATGTTCTTTATGTATCTTATTACGTCCCTCTGAGGACCTAGTTATCTCTCCAGGTGTGTGCTTTGGGACTTTTCGTAGGTGTTCTAGCCATGGTCGTGATCTTCTCCATTGTCACGACTCGCAACCAGTGGAAGGGCACGAGAAGTGGGTACGTCCAGCCTACGTCGCAGTATCGACGGTAGAACGCTATCCTAGGTCACATACATCTAACAACTATAAGGTACATTGTACAGTTATACTCTCCGAATGGAGGAATAATATAAAGTACAAATCTCAATCATAGCTAAGGAAGATGTACGATAAGATAGATAAGAATATCAACAGAATCCACAGATAAAATACGATAAAAGAGATAATCCAAAGTGTCTAAGATAAACATCTAACAAGATCCAAAAATCCATATCATCACAATCTCTAATACAAATATCCAGATAAGATACAACTGAAATAAGAAATAAACTAAGAGAGTGTCGTCAGCAGGTAATGGATCATGCAGGAAGTCCAAGTCACAGGTGTCCTCTAGTGTTGTCCCGAAGTAAGTGGTGCAACATGCCTCATCCTTGTCCTCTGTAATACTTTCAACAGGTCCAGTCAGGACAGGAGAAAGCATAGTACATCTCACGCAGTTCATATCATGACAGGAATATAAAACATGCAATAGAGTAAAATACATGAATCGCTGAAAGAAAGGACATGAAATAAAGAGGAGACTTTAATAGAAATATCTACTATAATAAAGAGCTACAGTAAACTAGTGATTTAGAGTATAAGATAGACATGTGAACGGCTTGATAATAAATATGAGAGTTTGTACATGGCTACACTACTTTGGAAATATTTTCATGACTATTTCTACTCCCCCATCCCCAATCAATACACAAGGATCCATTCAAGTTATGTTATTGTACATGATTTCACATGGGGGCCCATAAATAGGTGCACATGAATATAAACATGGGAGCTCCGTGAACATGAGAGTACATGAATCACGAGAGTATACATGAATGGTGAAAGCACAGGAATATATGATGAAAATGAAACGTATATGACATGATGTATCCGATGCTCCCGAGGGGGATAACATTGTATGAAAAGATCCATATAGTACTAATCTGTGTTTCCATCGTGACAGCATCAAGTAAAGTAATCTAGAGCAAAAATATTGTCCTAGCAAGTATGAAACGGTCAGAGAATGTAGTCGCCTGATATCCTGAGTATCTGAAGTAAATATACTGTCTGAGGAGAGGTGTTTGACTCCTATTTAGAACAGCACAAGTCACAACATGCCCAAAATGGTCAAATAGAACACTACAATGCATTCTACATGATGTTTGGGTCAATCTAAGCTAAAGTCAACCTTTGGTCAACTCTAGTCAACTACACTAGTCAAACTAGGTCAACTAGGTCAAGTCCTAACCACAACAAGTCTCACTAAGCCTAACCATGTCTATCCTAGCATTCACATAAGTCACAACACTACACAAACTATCAACACACAATTTTATGTATATATACCCATATACACATAATGTATACATAGGCATACATATAGGAAAATCATATAGGGCTATATGCCTATATACAATCTATATTGGCATACACATATATGTATTTACCACATTTACATATACAAAATACATATAGGTAAACATACATATATATACATATTATCTAGCAAGAATATAGATATTTTTATATATACATATATAGAGAGAGGGATAGAGTGACAGTAGCAGTAGGGGGCGTGTGTGCATAACAGTAGAGTGTGTGTGTACCATATTCTTGCGTATGTGAGTATACAATATGTGTGTGTATACAGTGGTGTGTGTGTGTTAGATTACAACATAGGTTATATTGTGTATATGTGTGTGTAGGTAGCTGTATCTAGAGTTCTCAGGTTTACAGAGTCTTGTGAACATGTGTTTCAGAAATCAGTGTAGTAGTAGTGTGTATAAACATGTGTGTATAGATGGCAGTCCATAGAGTGTTCTCAGTTTACAATATGGGTGTGTGTATATATTAGACATCAGTTTTCAGTTTTCCAGGTTAGGTGAATGTGTTCCCAGGTTAACAACAGTTCATGGTGTGTGTGTAATTCATAGGGTGTTAGCAGTAATATGTGGGTATATAGCAGTAGAATGTGTCCCAGGTTTCATGTGTATGTGAGTGTCTCAATGTGTGTTTCCAGTTTTTGAGTGTGGCAAGTTAGAGTGTACATGCGTGTGTGTGTGTATTAGATTACAACACAGGTTAGGGAACATGTGTGTGTGTGAGTTTGTGTTCAGAAATCAGTGTATGCACTGATTCAGTTTTCAGTTTACACCCATTAGCATTTCGAAAACCCAGAAATCCAAGCTAACATGAATCCCAAACATGTAGACTTAATCTCAGACCTAGAATAGGATCTAACATTGTAAATTAATCATTTAACATCAGTTAAAAATACAATTAAAACTCAAGAAATCAGTTTTTAGAACCTAGTATCAGTTAATTGGGGAAAACATAATATTCGAATCAAAACACAGTTAATATTCAATTAATCGAGTTGGTAAACATTGTGACATATGTGTATGTGTCACACAAGTGTCATGGTGTCCATAAACTGGACACAAACGTGTCCAAAACAAATCCAACACACGAGCACATTAAAATAATGCACTGTCTCGTGCACGAGTTCACCACGCTCGCAGATACGACACACGACACATGTGTCCATGTGGTCACGACCACGTGTAGCCCAGCACTAGGGCATCACGAGGTATCCATGTAGTACCCTGCTCCTCGCGGTCCACTATGTAATACCTACGGCTTGCTGACTTAGTCTTGAACTGAGTATTTGGTGAAACCTTTGCCGGTATCGATTGATCACGGATGAAATGCAATGAACCTTTCCAATTGATGGATTGGCTTCTATTGAAATGAATCCAAGAGTTTTGTTGGATGTTTTATTTCGCTGTTTGATTTTGATGAATGCATTTTCTTGTTGGTTTTCGATGATTGGTTTTTATTGTTCGCTTTCATCGCATTTCGTATTCATTCCGAATCTTGAGAGAAAGAGACGAAGTATGATAATCAACTATTGGTGCCAATGTAGGCCGCGTGAATTGTTCGTGAACGGCACGTGGAAGTCCCTCCTTCTCTCAATTAAGATTCATCTCGGTGAGTTGCTTTAACCGGGCTTGCATTTATTTGTACACCCTAATAAAAATGATCTCTAGTCCACTCTGTTGCCTTGTCCCTATGATCAACGATAACTCAATAACAAAAGATAAGAAAAAGAATGAATGCTAACGAATGACTGCAAAGGAAATGAAATGTTATTGAATGCTATCGAATGACCGAACGAGAACTGAATGCAAATGAATGACCGAACGATTAAGGCTAGTTATGAACTGGTCGCTATCTGTCGCACTGTTAAGTTTTATCTGATAGAAAGAACAAGTCATGCATTGGTCTCGGACAACTTGTTAACAAGGTAATAGTCTCTCGACTATTCTGGGGGCACCTGGGATCGATCGGCCTAGGAGAGATTGTAATAGCACCTCGGGGTAAATGCTACTCCTCGAAAATGTTGTGTCCTTAGCGACGAGCTGAACCATTGAGTCACAGCGGCTAATCATGGTGGACGGGCCCATGGACCACCATGTAGTTAGGACATGCATGTGAACAAATCCTTAATGCAAACCTAACATTGAACGATGATGGTTAAGTATGCTTCTTATATTCATATACAAATTGTGCTAACCTGTTTTGTGCAGGGATGACTGTCGGTGATGGGTAAGTTGGTTATGAATATTTCTACGATCATGTTTCTTATGAATTGTTAAAAAGAACCTAGACAAGTAGAAAGATCACTAGTAAATATGTAGCTTCACATATTGAATTAGTGCAGATATTTGTGAGTTTCGGCGAAGAGCCGCTCGCCAGTACATGATGTGTGCTGACCCACGTTGTGGGCAACCTTTTCAGAAAGCAAAGGAGATAGAGGGATTTCAGGAGAGGCACCGAAGCTTGTCTAGCCCAGTAGAGCTCGTGGATCGCCTCGAAGCTTCATTTTCTTTCCAGTCAAGTTTCAAGTTTTTATTTCCTTTGAAGGTGTCTTTCAATTCCAGCTTGTAATAAAAGGATATCATGTATGGGCATTGTGGCTATATTCAAAAGAGAGTTTCAAAGAGAATCATGTAGCCAATATAAGGCACTCTGAGTTTGCAAAGCTTTGTACTTGTATTCCTATCAAGTTATTAATAAAAGAAGTATTTCCATTTCAAATCTCTGTGTCCAATATTTGGTTTTCTGCAATAAATGGGTGCGTACGTGTGTTTTGCTTAACTAATGGGTGCGTGCGTGTGTTTTTGCTTGACTAGTTAATTTGTGCAGGTACATGGCCTTGTGCAAGCGCAACTTAGGCTTGCCCGGTATCACGCCTTAGCGAGGACGATCGATCCCGCAGGGATCCAGGCAAGACGGACGACCCTAGCGGGATCGGAACGTGACAAAGTGGTATCAGAGCACGGCTTTACGTCTTTGGCCTCTTGCAAATAACATTTTCGAAAAAAAGTATGTAAAGTATTTTGATGGCTTTCAAAAGAGTCCTGATTTTGAGTTATGAAAACCAATGCCCCATAATATTTTATAAGACTGACAGAAGTTATACTCTTTTTGTAAAGAAATGGCCCCTCCTCGCCTATCTGTCTCGACAGATCCGATAGAAGGGATCATGACATTATTGGAATTACAAAGGCAGGACAGTGAGGAACGCAATCAAATACAACAGGCCCAAATAGAGGCCCAGTAGAAACAGTTGGAGTCCTTGACCGAAATTGTAACTGCGCTTGCGACAAATTGGGATACCACCGCAGCAACCAAACCAACGGGAACGCCCGAGATTAAGCCCGTGGAGGGTGACGAACCCCAGCCAGCGTAAAGGTACACTTTCTTTAGGCCAAAGGACTTCCTAGACGCGAAACCTCCGAAGTTTGAAGGCAGGACATCACCCGACAAGGTGATGGACTGGATTGATAAAATGGAGAGTCTGTTCGCATTCATGGGAGTTCCGAGTAGCAAGAAGGTAGTTTGTGTCGTTCTGCTTCTACGGCTGCGGGCAAAGGATTGGTGGAAGGCAAAGAAGTCGGCGCTACTCGCAACGGCTAGAAATGGGAAGATCTCATGGGCCTCGTTCAAGAAGACGTTTCTGGATCAATATCTGCCTCCAGCCATGAGCAAGAAGATGGAGGATGACTTCATCACACTGAAAAATGGAGATATGTCCGTGGAGGACTATGAGTCTGAATTTGCTAAGCTGGCAAATTTTGCTGCTGTGATGCTACCCACCGAGCAGACTCGCATAAATTGATTCGCTGGAGGTCTGAATGACGACATCCAGTTAAGTGTGCTGAATCAAGAATGTGGGTCGTATTCTCAGGCCTTTGAGGCAGCGCTACAGGTGGAACAATTTTGCCTGAAGAAGGCGTCTAATAAAATGCAGTACAGTCGGAATCAGCCTGCTAAGAGATATCATGACGGAAAGAAAAAGACTGAAAGAGAAAATAAGATAGACAATGATCAGCACAGGAGAACTGAGTGTACCTACTGCGGCCGCCACGGGCACACCAAAGAAGCCTGTCGGTTCGCAAACAAGTCATGCTTCAGCTGTGGAAGCCCGGACCATACCGTCAGGAATTGCTCGAAAAAGAATAGAACGGCTCAGAATCGTAATGAAACTGAAGAGCATGGGCAGCTGCCATGCCCACCGCCGCTCCGAGACCATCCGCACAATCAACAGTTGCGGAATGCCAACACCGTGACAGCGTGCATCTATAATCTCTCTACGTTGCTTGATCCAGAATGCAACAATAGTGGAGGTGAGTTGTTTCTTAAGTTTTGAGGACAAAACTTTTTCTCAGAGGGTTATTATGTAGTGTCCCGCTCCTCGCGTTCCACTATGTAATAACTACGGCTTGCTGACTTAGTCTTGAACTGAGTATTTGGTGAAACCTTTGCCGGTATCGATTGATCATGGATGAAATACAATGAACCTTTCCAATTGATGGATTGTCTTCTATTGAAATGAATCCAAGAGTTTTGTTGGATGTTTTCTTTCGCTGCTTGGTTTTGATGAATGCGCTTTCGTGTTGGTTTTCGATGATTGGTTTTCATTGTTCGCTTTCATCGCATTTCGTATTCATTCCGAATCTTGAAAGAAAGAGACAAAGTATGCTAATCAACTATTGGTGCCAATATAGGCCACGTGAATTGTTCGTGAACGGCGCGTGAAGTCCCTCCTTCTCTCAATTAAGATTCATCTCGGTGAGTTGCTTTAACCGAGCTTACATTTATTTGTACGTCCTAATAAAAATGATCTCTAGTCCACTCTGTTGCCTTGTCCCTGTGATCAACGATACCTAAATAACAAAAGATAAGAAAAAGAATGAATGCTAACGAATGACTGCAAAGGAAATGAAATGTTATTGAATGCTATCGGATGACCGAATGAGAACTAAATGCAAATGAATGACCGAACGATTAAGGCTAGTTATGAACTGGTCGCTATCTGTCGCACTGCTAGGTTTTATCTGATAGAAAGAACAAGTCATGCATTGGTCTCGGACAACTTGTTAACAAGGTATATAGTCTCTCGACGATTCTGGGGGCACCTGGGATCGATCGGCCTAGAAGAGATTGTAATAGCACCCTGGGATAAATGCTACACCTCGAAAATGTTGTGTCCTTAGCGACGAGCTGAACCATTGAGTCATAGCGGCTAATCATGGGGGACGGGCCTATGGACCACTATGTTGTTAGGACATGCATGTGAACAAA